>CM046068.1:4116536-4190404 GCA_025215515.1 Schistosoma japonicum
ATGTAAATCACAAACTCCAAACCACTAGGCACTATACATCCATACCATTATATTTGAGGGTCAGTGCTATGAACAGAAGCAAGCGATTTTTCTCCTCTCACCCTAAGTTTGTTCCCCCACAAAAATACTTCAACAACAGTAGGATGACACATGCAAATGCGCCATGGCATCATGTGCCAATGATCCAGAAGGCTGATTCAGGGTGGAAAAGCCTTCTTCCTCTCCCCGTACCGTTTCTATCCCAAACAGATACTGGGAACAATAATTTTAACTTGGGAAATTACCCGCTTCATCAATATAGTAGTCCTCTCAGACATGATAACTTACGATCTAAATACTTTCCTATGATAAATGGCTTTAACTACAACTACTTGGCTGCACCCCATAGCTCATTACCAAACTATTATGATCCCTGTGTCTCGTTTGCACATCCGAATCATTTTTTTAGAGTATCCTCACACGACAATTCACAACCCTTCCCATCTATACTCATTGTCCCTGCAGCCGTTATAAAGTCGACAACTAGTAACGAGACTAAACACCCCCTAATCTCCACCTCTGCCACTACTAAGTAAACAGTCTCATAGCACCCTGTCTTTCCTTACCTCAAGCACTTTGTGTATGAAAAACAACGATCGCAGTGACGACCGAAACATTAATCCTGTAAAGCAGTCATTCCATATCTACCCTCTAGTATCTGAACAATGTGAAGCTCAACAATTAATCCCAAATCAAAATCTCATCCTAAATTCTAAGCGTGACCACTTCATCCATGATGCTTTAAACTACTTCAACCATATTGGCCACTCGCTCAGTCTTCGCCTATTAAACTCACGATTAGTATTCAACAAAATGATCGACTTAGCTCTGCTTGCATCAATCTGCCAACCCTCAATTATTATGGTAACTGAGGCATGGACTACCCCTTATGTCTCTGATCTAATTATATCTCTAGATAATTATAATCTGTATCTTAGTGACAGGCTACAAGGACGTGGAAGAGGTTGTCTTATATATGTTAACTCAAAATTAAACTCAGTTCTGTTTAATACAGCAGGCCTAAATACATTACAAGACTCAGTGTGGATTGTTATTAGACCTACTGTCTCAGATTCTTACTTATTCAGCTGTGTATACCACCACCCTAACCCATCAATAGAGGATATAACCTTACTGTCAGACATTTTTACACTGGCCTCTGCCCTACCCTTTACAGGTAAGGTTATTTGTGGAGACTTTAATATGCCTGATATCTCATGGTTTCCCGCCAAGGCACCGAAGTGCTATGACTTACTTATGGAAAGTCTAGAGCTTGGTGGCTGGTCGCAGTATGTCCGTAGCCCTACCAGATACAAAAACATTTTGGATTTAGTTTTTACACATGAACTTACCCCATATACCGTCCATACAGGGAAACAATTCCCAGGTAGTGACCACAATATTGTCATACGCAACTTCAACTTAGGAACTACAATGTATAAATGTTTGGTTACAATACCCATCAGACCCTTCCACAAAATAAACTGGACGAGCTTTATGGCTTACTTCAGACGCCTTGACTGGAACAACTATTTCATGGAAGATGATGCTGATAAGCTGACTGATATACTCTACTACAACACTTACAATACGCTTGACATAGTTGCACCTATAAGATATACTAAACCCAAAATTCCGAAATCCATGCTTATCACTACTACTGCACGAAGAAGTCTACGTAGACATGCATCTAAATTCTACAAGTTTAAAGATTTTTCCTCTCTTATAACTATGAAAGAAATATCTATTAAAGCCGAGGCGGATCGTATACAGATGGAAATCGCACTAGAAAAACAGGCTACTATACAAAATAACCCTACAAGACTTCTCAAGACCTTCCGGAACAAAATCAGTAGCACTAAGATAAAGGGTGGAAATCTGTTTATCTGTGGCAATAAAATATATGATGACCATTGCCATATAGCTGATTTATTCAATGAGCACTTTACCATTACACATACCATTGAAAACCACATAGATAGGAACGAACCTATTACGCCACTACCATGCGAAATAAGGGAGATAACTTTCACTATAGAAAATATTACGAAGGCCATCACTACGCTAAAGCACTCAAACGCCTTGGGCCCTGATGGTATACCAGCTAACGTACTCAAATATGGTGGTACTGACCTCCACCTGGCACTTCTTAAACTATTTATAATATCACTCTCCACTGCATGCTACCCTATCCTATGGAAAACTACAAATGTCATTCCCAAGTTTAAACCCGGACCTGTAGGAAATATAGAGAACTACCGACCTATCAACCTAACCTCTGTTGTATCAAGAGTAATGGAAAAATAATCAAGGTGGAATTACTCCGTTATCTACTTCAGAACGAACTGCTCTCCCCCTCCCAACATGGATTCCTAAAAACTACGTCTTGTGACACATGCATGCTAGACTATCTAGATGACATAACTACGCATCTTGACAAAAACTTCTAGTATCTGCTTTATTTCTTGACTTCAGTGAAGCATTTGACAAAGTCCCGCATAAACGACTACTCATTAAGCTAAATTCATACGGGGTCAAAGACCCACTTCACTCATGGTTTGCGTCTTTCCTAGAAGGAAGACAGCAAACAGTAAAGTATAATAATAACCTCTCATTACCTTAGCCAATTACTAGCGGCGTAATACAAGGAAGTTTACTGGGTCCTTTATTGTTCATCATCTACATAAATGACATAATTAACGTTATAAAACATGGTCGACCGTATTTATTTGCGGATGATCTCAAGATAGTATATAGCTATACACCGGATGTTTTAGAAGACATGACTCTTATTCAAAAGGACCTCGATAGCCTAACTGCCTGGAGCCAAAAATGGCAACTATCACTTAACCATAGTAAATGTGGAATCATGCACATAGGCAGCCATGACCCACAGTTCACGTTTCATCCAAATGGGTCTAAAGTCCAAATACTCCAATCAACAAGCGACTTGGGCATCAAATACTCAGGTAACTTAAAGTTCACAGAACACGCCTCCTCTATAGTCTCGAAAAATAGAAAATTAACAGGCTTTCTTCTTAAAAACTTCTTTACAAGGGAGGCTAAACCTACTTTGTTTAAGATATGTGTAAGACCTACACTCGAGTACTGCTCATTTATCTTCTCGAGCATGAATAGCACAGACAGGACACGTATAGAAAGCGTATAAAGAAGTTTTACACGCCGAATTCTAGGAACTAACAGCAACATGATCTACACAGCTAGATGTAAAACACTCTCCTTAGAACCCTTGAGTCATCGCCGACTACGACATAACTTAATATTTTTCTATAAAATTATCACCGGAATATCATTCTCAGCCTTCTCTCCCCAATGGAACCAAACGCCTAGATACGATCTTCGGAACTACGAGGCAACATTACTAATCAATAAATACCAAGCACAACAACGCTGTAAGTTCTTTATCGTACTCTACAGCAAACTCTGGAATAAGCTACCACAAAATATTCGCACTACTAACTCTATTCTAAGGTTCAGACGACTGACCACCACATACCTAGAATCTATAGAATTATACAAATTCGTTGACGACTTACCACTTAACGTTGATTCAACCAGCAATGGCTTATTAAGGCTCTTAAACTACAAACACTACATAGTGACTAAAAAAGCTATGAAAAGAAAATTCTGGTTTAATACTGATTATTTTGCTCCCACTAATTAAAAATTCGTTTATATTCTTTCTATTTCATATATTCTTCTATATCACTGTCGACCCGAGTTTGTGATCTGCTCTCCTCATGAAAGCCCTCTTGAAAACAGTGGCATATATCATTAGCATACACAACAAATAGTAATGGTCCTATGACTGAACCCAGGAAGACACCACTAGTGATATTCTAAGGACGTGAGAGTTGTTTCCCTAGTTTTACTACTTGAATGCGATCTTTCAAAAAGGAAGCTACCCAGTCTTGCAATTTGCCCATTATTCCGAAGGCTTTCAACTTATATAAGAGAGATGAATGATATGCTTTGTCAAATGCCTTAGTTAAGTCGGAGTATAGGGGAACAATTAGTTTTTTCTCATCTCTATGGTTTATTATATGGTCAAGGTAATCGAGGTGGCAAGTTATGCAGGATTTCTTAGACATTAAGCCTTGCTGGGAAGATATGATTAGTTTGTGCTTAACTAAGTAAATGTAGATCTCCTCTTTTATAACTATTTCTATGGCTTTAAATAAAACAGAAAATTGATTAAATGGACGGTGGTTTTCGATACTAAGCCTAGAACCTTTTTTAATGTAAAAAATTATATATGTGGTTTTCCACTATCTAGGGCAAGAAAGATTAAATATTTTGGTGAGCAGTATTAGAAAGACTGAGCCACCATATTGAATCAAATTAATCGGTACTTCATTCTCTTTACTACTAAATGAAGATTTTAATGATCTTATAGCAACTCTAGCATCACTGATTATAAATTCCAAGCCAGTTAATTTATATTGATTGAAATTGCTAACCGTTCATTTACATTGACTGTCTGGTAATAGGAGTGTGCAAAGGATTCATTAAAAGCTTCATTGATCTCCATAGGGTTACTTATCATTTTATTTTCGGCATTCAGGGTAGTAGGAAGACTGGACTGAGCACAAAGTTTCTTTCTAATGGTGGCTGTCAAATAGGCTATCTTGTCAGGTAATTTTAGATGCACTTTTTCGGCTTCTAATTCTCTTATTTTCCTGTAGCTTGCTATATTTATGAATACTATATGGACACTAGAAATTACAGAAAAGTCAGGCTAAATAAATAATCATTTTCGTAACCTCCTTAGTTTGCTTTTAAACTTAACAGAAATGTATTCGTTATTTGGGATATGTAAGCTAATCACTTTAAAGGGTGCAACACAGTCAAGACATGAATTTATATTATGGTAAAAGGTATCTAGTGAGTTATTAACCTCACAAGAGGAGAAAAATATGTTCCAATTAAGATCATGTAACGATTTTTCGGTATGAGACCAGTTAATCTGAGCATAGTTTCTCCGAAAATCAAGGGGATTATTTCTCCCACTCTTAGTACATGAACATGAATTGACAACTAACTGGCAAATGACAACTTTGCGACTACTGTTAGGAAATTCAAGTCTAGTATTCTCTGTACAGTTGGGGGCATTCTGCAGAAAAATTAAGTCTAATAAATTTGACTTGCGTGTAGCTCTACGTACTACTTGAGTCCATGCACTAATTTCAGGCATTTGAAAGAATTTATCAAGGTGTAAAGGTCCATGTAAAGGGTTTCAAGTAACAGAAGGCATATTGAAGTCTCCTCCAGTTATATTGGTCACAGGTAGCAATAATAATGATGTGAATAATTGGTTTAAATGTTGGGTAAAGGTATGAGTAGCACTAGGCGGTCTATAAACACGACGTGTCAACAATCGGTCATAAAGACACTTGTCAATAATGACAAATACAGAGTCATCTAGAAATTTACTACCTGTCGGAGAGATAGGCGATAATGAAAAATCGGATTGAACATATATTATACATCCCTTAACTTTCTTGAATTTCGATCTTTGCGGTATATGACGTAATTATTAACTTCAAGTGTAAGGTCTGACATATCGGGAGTACGCCAAATTTCTGTTATTAGGACACAGCATGAATTAAACAAGCACACTCGTGATTCAAGATAAACGATTTTACTGAAAATCGAACGAGAGTTAAATAGAATAGTGGGGAACTGTGTGGCGATGATCAAGCTAGACAAGTCACGAGTTAGCTGAACTAGCGGAGAATCTTAATGAACGTTGTTTGGACTGGAAAAAGAAGATGGAGTATATGGGAGAGATAGCAGTGAGACATCAGTCATAATGGGTGTTAAGAGGGGACGCTTTGTCACCTGGTAGGGTACTATCTGTATGATGATGTTGAATAAGTGTGGATTGAACAGGAGCGTGTGCGAAGAGGATATGGAGGGATGATGAGAAGACAGACTTAGGAGATTCGTTGTTTGTAAAAAGTGCTAGGTTATGAGTTGAGGTTCCATCTAAGTCCACTGGGGTGAGGAATAGCGTGGATAGCTGTTCATGTTGAAAAAATTTAGTGGATTGTAGGCAGGCAGCTAGCAATTATGTAGTGGCACACTGCTATTGTATGCCATAGAAGCATTACCAAGCAACCCGTGGTTATGATGTACTGAAGTTTGAGGGTGACTAATTAATGTTGTGTGAACTCTATGTGAGTGTATGGCTGCTAGAGGGAAGTGTAGGTTTACTGGTATAGGTGTAATAAGCCTGCAGAGAAGGGTTTATAAGTATCTTGTAGGTGTGTTCCACTCGGTCTTTATGCTGGTTTTTGATGTTTAGTGGTATGAAGTCCGAGTACATTTGGTTGGGATTCAAAGAATATGCGAACCGTACATTTTTAGGCATATGAGGCCTATCTTAATCAGTTGTAAGGGCAGTGGGAGTGCGTCCTACCCTACTAAAGATATGGTACTTAGACTTACTGCGATTGTCTTTGGTAGTACTCCACTATACAGGGGGTTGGTTTGTAGCGAAATACGTCTCCCCAGTACTTGATGAGAAGCGAGAAAAGTCTACTTGCTAAGAATACTTTTACTGCTTTGTTGTTCGGTTTATTGTCTACCGCTTTAGCTTGCTTCTTTCTATGAAGTTCGTGAGGATCTCAAGGTGCATTGATTAAAAAATAAAACCTAATGTGTGAGACATTGGTAAACTTTCATTGGATAGCTAGTAGTGTTTGAGGATTCTGAACGTCTGTGCATACGCTATAGTGTCGTAGTATAAATAATTTTGTATCAAATATGTTCTTTTTCCCCGACATTCTTCTTTTTATTTCCAGATGGCCTGAAAAATCAAACAAGATGTTTGAATAAGTGCATTTTTTTATAAACATAATAAATTCGGCAGCTCAATGTAGCTACAAATCGTGCAAAACGTTAACAACACTCATATGAACAAGTGGTATTCAGTAATTATTTTTAATAATAATGACTATTGATTTACTGATGTCAGGGGTAAGCCATTTTTATCGACAATATCAACTAAAGTATATCAAACCATAGCAGGGTTGGGTGGTGTAATGTTTTACGGTTTATGACGAATGACTGCGTAAGCTGGATTCTTTTTTATCCCGTCGCTAATTGTTATACATTGTGAAAATACACAATCCCATTGATGATTGCTAATCACTGTACAGACACGTCTGCCTCGCGACTACCAGTCCCCTAGCCGGAATAGAGAAAACAACGATTGGTGAACCAAACAGACAGAATCGAATGGAATCGAGTCGGTTCGGCTCGGATAGAATTATATTTCAATCATGCCTTTATATATACACAAAATCAGACCACAGCGAACCAATTAGGAAACTAGCATTAATACAGAAAAAGGTAAATAGGTGTAATGAATAGGGACAACTTGTACACAACTAATTAACTGTAGTTCATAATAAGAGACAATATAATAACAGCGAATATGATAATTGGGAGGATTGGGTAAGTGGAACGTAAAAATAATAGAAATGTAATGTTTACACTACTCACGACCAAAATAAATGAATTAGTTCTCTATAACACAGTTCTGGAAGTTTTTCACTCTTCTTTAGTGGTTCGACATAACAGATGGTTACACAAACGGATTTTACTACGACAGATAAACATCCAACATTAAAGTGTACAGTAACGTAGTTAGATATTCAGTTGTGTGGATAGTGACCAGAAATCAATAGATTTATGTATAGTTATCAAACGCTACTAAGTTTAAAATTCAAACTGCAGAGGGCAATAAAATCATAAACACGGAGTGAAGTTGTTAAAGCAGCTGACTGAATTGTTGTGACTGAGCGGTTACTGGAGTTCCGAATACTATTGTACTACTTTTACGTACCAAATGCTTCTAATTAATACAATAACTACCTTGAGTAATATCCCCACAGCCCAATGGAATAATGACTAGTCATCAGAAAACGATTGATTGCTTCAACTTCCTGTAGTAAGAATGCACAATTATGCACCATATATAATAACAGCGATAACAATAACAATAATCTAGAACAGAACAATAAATCCACACGGTGATTAGAAGCGTACTTCTGAACACTATTGTCTCCAAACGTAACAGGAACGCTTTCTAATCATTACAGAACCAAAAGCTGCTAACAATGGAACTCGATTCAACCAAACAACATTCAGTGGTACCAATATTCAACTTCCTTATCAGCAATATTTCTGAAAAAGGTATGGTGGTTGATAAAGTCAGATTGCTTAAAAGCATGTGAACATTGGTTAGCGAACGCAGATTTTACTAAATTGACCTTGTTCAGAAGTCTGGGAGGGCAAGATAAGCCTTCTGTACGGTACATTGAAAAATTATACATTTCTATTCGGTCTATTTACTGTTATTTATTTTGTGAAAAAGACAGGCGGGGTGGCTTTCCAGATATCAAGTTTCTAGGGTATTGCGGCGAATTCGACGTTGAAACGTTTGCTTCCTAGATAAGCTGCTTTAAGGCGATCAGTGCTGACGTATTTTCCGCGGGCATTTTTGTCTGTAGTATAGTACTTTGATTCTTGCTTTAAGACCATACATAGCCCTTCCTAGGTTGTGTCGAGCGGTCGGCGCAGAGAGTCGCGACATACAAAGACTTGTGTACTATATTTTGAGACCGGTTGAATGAAAACGTCTGTCGATTGCTGTCGTGTTTGAACTGGCCTAACTGAATGCATAACATTTGTAATGCGGTTCGCGTAACAGTTGAGATCCAGGTTTGTCAAGATGGGAGTGGTTTCTACAAATTTACCTGGATGTCTAAGTGTAATTCTGTAGACTGATTTGGAAAGTGATGCTTTCAGCTCTCGATAAAATCCTTCTACCAAGCCGTTGGATTGTAAGCGGTAGACGGTTGTCTGGTAGCGCATAGTTTCAAGGAGTTTGGCCAAAGAGTGGAGCAATCCAGATTCAAACCGACGTCTACGGTCTGTCTTTATTGTAGATGGGCAATCAAAGTTTGCTATCCATGGTGTGACGGAAGCGCGAACGACCATTCCGCTAGTTATGTCTTTGGGTAAAATTATTTCTAACCAGCGTCTGAGCCGATCTACGTACATTAGAAGATAAGAGAATCCGTTTAATTCTAATAAATGACCAACCAGATCAAGGTTAACGTAGACAAATCGCGTGCCAGGTTCCGGAAGGTGCCATGAAAACATTTATTATGCTTAATCACCTTTAACTGGCAGGCCATACAGAAGCATGTCCATTCTTTGATGCCCTCGCTTATTTTTGGCCAATGGAATCTCTGGGTAATCAGCTTAGTAGTGGCACGAACTCCAGGATGACTGAAGTTGTGTAATGTGTTGAAGATGATGCGTTAATAGCTCTTGGGGGACGATTGGATGGACTGTACACGTAGAAGAATCACAAAGTAAAGTGTTCTTACCATTTTTAATTGTTTTTATTTGGAGCCTGAGCGTTGTTGTGGATAGCACGTGTTGAAGGTCGTTGTCTTCATTTTGAAACTGAGCCAGTTCCATAAGGTTGATCCCTTGGATACAATTACAGGAATATATTCTCCACAAGGCGTCGCTGACTACAATTTTAACTCCAGTAATATGTCGTATATTAGTAGAGAACTAGGAAATGTAGTTTAAATGGCGAGAATCTCGTGGGGAGTACTTATCTGAAGATGACTTTATAGAAAACGTAACTGGTTTATAAACAGTATTTATAGTAAATTTTTGCTCTTTGATGGAGTGTTGAAAATATCGTGCAGTACAGTACGTGGCCAATAGTTCATATCCGAAAATGCCGTATCTCAATACGGAATATTGGAACCTTTTTGATGTGAATGCTAAAGATTGCCAAACTTGATTTATTTATTGCTACAGAACTGCTCCAATGACTGAGTCAGGTGTGTCAACAGCAGTGCTGACGAAAGCTGCAGTATTGTGATGTATCAGCTTGATCGTAGTGGCTACTTCTTTTCTCGCAACAACGAAGGTTTACTTTGACTCTGCCTGCATTGTGACCACATTTTCATTTCCTAGAAGTTGACCTATTAGTGTTTTCATGATACATGCGAAGGTGGGTATATATCGTCCGTAAATGTCTACCGATCCATTAAAAGCTAGCAGCTGCTTATCGGTGGTTGGTTCCGGATACTTCACAATAGTCGCCACCTTGTGTTTGTAAGGCCGTATGCCTTTAACATCATTAGTATGCCCCAGGAAATCTAATGATGTTCCAATTTTCATTTCGGTCTGTTTATTGTAGTTCCATATTGTTGCAGTCTTCCAGAAGCTGTTTCCAGATGTTTCACATGTGTTTCTTAAACTGGGTTGGCTATCAATCAGTCGTCGACGTATGCATGGACATAGTCATCTCGCGGAACACGTAACCAATGAAACTCTGAAATGTTTGTGATGCATTTCTCAAACCAAAAGGTATTTACAGGAATTCCTAAAAACGAAATGGGGTTGTGGTAGCAGTTTTCGAGATATCATTTTTGGTTATCGGTATTTGATTGTGTGCCATTACCAGGTAGGTAAACATCTAGTGGCAGAAATTTCATCCTCAATATTTAATCGATGTGATGCTTTTAAGTTACACTTATAAACTTTGAAAATACATTAATGCGAAGAATCTCTCTTTTGAAGGTATCGCTTAAGTTTTCTGTGTAGAGTCTCAACTCTGTTATTATTGTTCAGAAAGGTTACTGTTTGATCTGTATATGCAGCGATATCCAGTATCTTTGAAGATAGCCCATGATGTTAGGTGCCAACTCTATTGCTGATCTAAAATTGTTGTCAAACCTACAAAATATTTCAATAGTTGACCTTACCGTCTTCTACTTTCCATGCTAACTAGGCGGCATAGATAAGCTTTGGAGTGGCGATCCGAAGGCAAATTAAAATAATATAACGTTAGCCAACGTTCATCTACCTTTTTGCATAGAGTGCAACATACATGGAACAAACAAAGTTGTATTTTAGCGTATCTATGAGTCGCACTTACAGCCGCTATTTCTGCGTGCAGTAAATCCAATACAAATATCTCCATAGAAAAGGTATCGCCCATGATATCCTTGAATGTATCTAAAATCAGCTGTAAATTTTTTTATCTAAGCAAAGATTACCGGACGTTCGCGTCCCATGTTATCAGTTATTACCAACTGAAACATCCAAAATATACAACTAATGGTGAATAAGGTTGCCTTATTACTATTCTTTATTAATGTAATATGCTAAATCAATACCTATCCCTTCAGGATACAAGCGATACAAACGAATATGATCTTCCGTCATAAAGCACACTCAAATTAATTCTCACATTTCCTTCAACATAACAATACTCACGTAGCTGTCCTTGTTCACGTGTATGATCAAACACCCTACCACATAAACCAGAGGCTACGATTATATCCTTGCACACCCACCTACGGTAACTTTTGACCTCATATTCCGTATGTCACCAGATATTAGCTCTTTGTGATATGTATTCTTCATATATTCCCTAACTGCATCAGATTATGTTGATTGTCGGGGAATCGGAATAACATTCTCCTTTTCCTCCTCTAGAAAACGTCTACACCATGGATCCAACAGGTTCAAACAAATTTCGCAGAGTTCTTCTAAAGCAAATTTGATATACTTTTATGGACTCACAGCATATCCTCACACTAACCTATCAATACTTCTATCTCTGGTAGTTTCACACGCCTAAATTCCCACCAAAATTAAATTGGTTATCTGCTGCTACCACACACGGAAGCTTGTTAGTCGAAAATCCTCCTATTCCGTTCATAGTTATTTGAAACCAATTAAATCATAAACTTTAACACAGACTCATATTTTTCATTTATTCAAATTCTGGATAGGCATGACGATAAAAATTGCTTGATTGTAATAAACAACTTACTCTAAGTATCCAAACATAAATCTCAAGAAACAAACAATTCATTGTTTCTGTCTTTTAAAGTCCGTTGTTTGAATATTGAATTAACGTGTGTTTTTTAAGATTAATGTTGCGAGTGAAGTTTTAGTAACGATTGTCAATACTGGCTAAGCTGAACAATTTACTTTGAGGTAGTGTAGTGAAAAGTATTAAGTTTAGACATCTTTTCCGAATCTTGTGGAAATTCAATTTTTTCAGAATTTTCATATTTATCTAAAGTTTTCAAAAATTTTCCAACCGGTCAATAAACTTATTTTTCTTAGTGTAATCCCTAAATTGTCTATTTCTCCCCAAGAATATTTCTTACGTCATCTGCTTTATGAAATAAGACTATAGTATCTGTCCAATAACGCTTTAAAATGAACCTCATGGTAGTACAATATAGCTGATGTAAAGATGCTGATACTAAAGCGATTGTTAGTTTGGGTAAAACATGATAATTATATATCTTCATGGAAAGGACGCGCTGCAAAATGTTATATTTTGTGGTCTTAATTGAATTTCACTTAAGGAAATTTTAGGGGTCATTCAATATCGACACTGTAGTTTAGTTTTAACAGATTGCCTTTCCACGGTTAGTAATGTTCATCTACAAGCCTTTTAATTCTGTACCGAGTGGTACAACATTCGATGACAGTTCTAAATACCATTTCAACCGAGTAGGACTTGTATTGACTACCTATCTTATACTGGAATGATATATATTCAGTAACTCGTAATAGATGAAAGCACATCTGTTGTTAAAAAGTGTTGTTGATGCACAGCGCAATTTTTGAGGACAAATTCTCCCTACCCTGCGAACCATATCAGATGTCTGTCAGATCGTCACTGAGTAATCTTGTTAGATTCATCTATCTTCTTGACAAAATCATCTCTGAACTTTCGCTCGTCTAATTATGTGGTTGTCACATCGCAAAACAATATGCGTCAAATGGCTGCTGCTTTTCATCTCATAAGGATTTTCTTCGAGGACATAACCTCACATTCCTAGCCTTCCTTGCGATATTAAAGGGTAATACGCCAATCACGTATGAATAAAAAGTCCTTTTTAGCGGTATTCCTAGTGCCAAGAATAGTGCGACTTACGTAAACTAAATACTTGAGTTATGAAGACATTAGCTAGGTTTTCACAGGTCATTGATAGCATTAGTTAGGATTACTAGTTATCATTTTAGTTAATGCATCTCTGACGGAAGTAAGGGACAGGATTTGTTGGGTTCCTTAGTACCAGCATATAGAACTGTCGTTAACAGAAGTTACGAACATTATAATGTATATATAGAAAAGTTAAAATGCATTCAAAAGTATTGTGGGCTGAGTTCGCGGAAAATATGTACATGTTCAAATATAATGTATCAACACATAAAAATATACCCACAATATTACAAAAATCAGCCTAACGAAGACCCACCATTTAGTTGTAGCTGACCTAATAAATATATTATCAAAATGTTAACCAATTACTTTCAAAGCGAATGAAATATAGTTCTATGTACGAACTTATTAATAGTTCAAGCCACATGCGGAAATGATAGGAACGCGTGTCCGATAGGTTAGCAGGGTTAGGAGCGATTTACTTTCCTTGTATTCACCAAAATCGTCTGACTGAAATCACTCTTCATTATTCTTAGTCGTCTGTTCAGTTACATTTTACATTTATTCTCTAATGAAATTGTGATGTGCCTTCCATAATAAAATTTTTAGTGCACATAGGTTTTTCTCTGTGCTTTAGTCACTACTTACCGTCCTCATCTTAAAACTAGTGTCCAACGGTAATACCCTACATTCCTTTGTAGACACTTCATGGGTTGGTCTCGCCTACCGTTATTCCGAAGTCATCATTATGTTTGTCGACGTTTACTAGCTACGCGTGCTAAATTAAGTCCATTAGCCGACGCTTTTAATTACCATGGATTGAAAACAAATGATGAACAGCGGAATAAAACTACAGGTATCTTCTACACAATACTGACATTGTTGCTTGTTTAGGACTTTTTGGTTATTCCGTTTTAACATCTCCTCATAGTTTTCAAAGTTTTGTTAAGTCTACTACCGAAGAATGTCATATATTGTGTAATGAAGCCATTTCTCAGACGAGAGTTAGAAAAATGGTACAGGTTAGTCTTTTTTTTATACACTTCAAATTTATTACGTTTTAATACTCATTTTTTAAAATGTCATTAACTGCTAATGAAATACCGTCGTTTATGCGTGTTATCTATGTGCAACAATTAAATACATAATAAAACTGAGGTCACTCCTGAACTTGGTCCCAAGTTACGGTTTCACAATCCTCTAAACTCAGTGAAAAAATGGCTATAAATACCAAGTGGAAATACTTTTATTTAAAATAAGCATAAGAAGACAAAAGTACGAAGTAATACTGATGAAAAATTCGATGTAAGCAGTGATCAACCATCCACCATTCCATGTGATTCTGCGCTTTGTAGTTTAGTATTTAACAATTGGTTAAAATTGTTTCATAAATCTTAATCAAAAAGCCTAAATGCTCCGAAATTACAGCCAGTGACTTTATAACGATGGAAAATTATGACGTATCAACTCATGTATCCCAAGCCTCTCATGTTATTTGTCTTTAAACGTGAGATTAGATGTTTAAACATGTTTAAGCTACCATCATCAATGCATTTGTTACTCTCAAGCGGTACCCAATCCAAGCATCATCTGTATGTTTCCGTCATACACGATGTAGATTTATTTGATGGTAGATGCAAACTACCTGATTGGGGTCTGCATTATAATCCCAATTGGTGGCTGAAGACATGGTGATAGGGCTCAGGATTGATCACAATGGCTCAATTGTATCCATTTTTACCTTCTAGATCTAAAGTTTTATTGTTCTTTCACACACACCTGTACATCATTTAACTCTGTTGTATTCTATTATTGATTTCCTAAAGTCAAACTATTCGTTAGTTTAAATCAATCCTAAAGTAATATTATTCATCCAAAAATGATGGTTATATTTAACGCATATTTTGAGGCTATTCCATTAATTAAAAATATAGCTATAGTCCTCTCTGTATCATTCCACAGTAGTAAACCGATTATCGGCATACGTTGGTCATCGACAGTGTAACTCCTTGTGATTTTTCAGACAAAATTATTCGATGAGGTATTTATTACGTTTGATTAGTTGATTTATGCTAGGATGTGGTAAACAAAGCTGATCATTTTGAACACATACCAGTGTGTTCCTCCTATAATTGCGCCTTTTTAAATATTATTTTCGTTAAGCCCTATCCAGTTATTCAAGTGTGTGCAGTAATCCTTGTGGTTGGTACAACATTACGTAAAACAGATTTTATTATACCCTATTATATTCACTTACGTAGGTATTATTATTTCTAATCCTGATTTCACTACAACACTTGTTTAATTCATCCATTTATCATAGATATTAGATGATATGTCAGATGCATTGTGTCGAGTAGCTGATTTATCTGATTGTATTAGAATGCTTCATCCGGATGAAGCGTATCGTTGTTCTGCACAAAAAGCATGCCAATTAATTGGTCAACTGGTTGAGGAATTGAATACTAACTCGGAATTATATAATGCTTCTGTACGAGCAAACAGTACATCTCAAAAAGATAAATTAATACCAGACATACATATGGATAACGTTGATAAGCGTGTACTTGGTTTGTTTGTGGCTGATTTTGAACTATCTGGTGTACAGTTGCAGGACCCCTGTCGACATGAACAGTTTGTGCGTGCTGCTTCACTTGCTTTAAATTATGGGTCTGAATTTGTTGAAGTAAGTAATATACCTGTTTTCTCGATGGAATGTTTCTAAGGGGGGGAACTTAATTTGGTTGTCAAAACCATTTTTCTGACCTTTATTGTTTTGAATGCTGCTTTTCCTACTAAGTAGTATCGTCGGTCATCCCACTGACTAAGATTCATAATACAGTACATGAAAGTGCACTTAATTATTGAGTTGCTTTTTGTTATTACAGATTCATTAGTTTTATAATTACTACTGTTATCTAAAATGTTTATAATTAGACCAATTTGTCGTACTTAATTCAGCATTTAATCATATTTGTTGTCTTTGAAGAATTTCTCACAGATGACAGATCTGTTGTGTAAGTGACGCCGTTGTCTTGGTTGTCTAGGTTAAAGTAACGTCTATTGGTGAGACTAAACGTTTATCAATTAAAGCGACTGGGACATGCCTAACCACTGTTTACTCTGACATTCAATGTTAGTTGACTTTAAGGTAGGTTTGAATAAAGCTAGGAGTTGCTATCAGTCTATATATTTACCGACTTTTGTTCTGAGCTATGTTGATTGGAATCCATAATCAATGGTTAGGTGATACAATATCGATCGTAATCGTCCACTTTTATTCGTTTTGTGTCGTAAGTTGAGTATCATTCCTAAATTTCCATCTTCCGATGCCATTTGTATTTCCCATGCTTAAAATCCGATTGTTTTCTGTATTGGTTCCCATCCTATGCTTATCGTATTGTTTATTTCCTCCCGCTTTGGTGATCTGAGGTATGACAACTTAGATCGCTTTACATTTGTGTCAGGTCCTACACTTAATAACTAACTATTTGTTAATTAAAGGGTTTGCACTTCACTATTTGTTTTCAAGACTCAGTTTATCAGTGTCTGTTAATATATATATTTATCGATATCACCTACATTTTCAAGTTGATTACACTTTATGTGGCGACTACGGCGCGTTTCATCATATTTAAGACCGATTATTTCGACATATTTGCATTCTAGTGTTGTTATTTAAACTAATACTAAAACTCACTACTTGTCATCTCATATATCAGTGTTATCCACGAGACCACTGAGTTCTGATGCTTATAGTTGTGAAACCTGCATTATATACATATAGGATTCACTTTTACATAACATATGCGTTTAGATTATTAACCCGCTATATTACAATAAGGTGACTTAACCAGTAAATCGTAACTTTACTAAGGAGTAAGTCAGACATCTGTAAAATCGTAAGGTTACCTAGTATTAAGAATTCTGAAAACATGCTTTTCAGCTACGGATAAATATGGTTGTCAAGTTTGATTTCAATACTTTCACTCCTAACAATGTTTCGAATGTTTTATGATACGATATAGTATACGAGTATTGTCTTTAAATTTATGTTTCATTATATGCATCATAAATATTCATTTCATAATTAAATTATAATTGTCTCTTATTTTTTACATACTATGTATTGGATAGGGTTGTTATAGTACAGTAACTTTGCCATCAAAATATGTGGCAAACAGTTATTCAGATTCAAGTGAACTTATTCATCCACTTAGTGATCATCCGGATCCTTCCGTACGTTTAGCTACCTACCGCACATATTATGCACCTATCGACGGTCAAGAAAAGCGTTTAGAACAACTTTTGAATGCAAGACATGAAATGGCACAGTAAGCTGTTGGCTATATGTATATATATATATTGTTAGATTCACTTGACATCACATTAGGTTCACCAGAATAACTCATCCGAGGTCGATAAAGCCAGAAGACTGTCTTGGTTTTTCGAAATATTTATATATTGAATTAAAAATATAAGCAATAGTGGTTCTCTAATAGATTACTTTTAATGTAACATGTTACTTACATTCAAGGTGATTAAACAAAAACAACAATCTGCTCTTTGTGCACACTAGCTTAGAAATGGCTAAACCAAGGTGACTGGTCAGATAAATCATGATTCAACAAATAGAAAAAAAGTGTCAAGTGGTTCCGTCATAATTAGCCAATGAAATACAACGGAAACATCATTCAATAAATATTTAGTTACTCCTGAATAGTATCGTCATCATATATATATATATATATATATATATATATATATATATATATATATATATATATATCACAAACCATAGAGGAACTTCATCAAATCCTACTTGTTTAAACCATAACAGGTTTTCATAAAAAAATAGAACAAGAGAGGAGAAATGACAAACAAAGTGCGAGGAATATTAATATTAATAAAGGCATCGACAAAATTATAACTGTAGTAATTTCATTCTAGTTATGTAGAAGAAAATATTTGCATTATAGAGAGCCGTTCTACTTATCATATTAACTTCATTGGTGACCATCGTCATGTTTTTGTGCTGACTAGGGGTATTTCCAAAAAGTCAAGGACGAAGCAGGTAACCTTTTAGAAGACCACTCCTCAAGTCTATAACCTAAAGATCTAATCCATAGAGCAATGGCACAACCCACGGGAGTGCACTTCTACGGTATTTGGTGATCGAATTCGGTTCATACACTGATTCGTCATTTAAAGTTTTAGACCCAATCCACTCCACTGGGTTAACAGTCGAGGTTTTTCAACTTCCATAGGTGGGTTCTCTGTATCCACAGAGTCAGCCTACTTTATAAGCCTGCTTTATGTCTTATCCACTTTCCTAAAAACATTCCTATCACATGAAGGCAGTGAGTAAAACCTGGAAACGCTATTACTACGTAGTTGTATGGGCCGTATTTTGGAAAGTTTAGTGGATTCCTACCCTACTTGTGAGCGTACCGGTACATTTTTTTGTTTATCGTACTATTCTCTTTATTTCTTTACAGTATCATCACTTTATTCATGTGACACATTTTTATATTGGCTTTGACTCAGCTGATATAGTTCTGTTATTAAAAAAGAGGTCATTCAGCTTTATATATGAGCCTTAAGTAGGAATATTACTGTATTATGGCAAAATAAGTGTAACAATATTGTTTGAAAGTATTTGTAAGCATCAGCACTGGGATGCAAGTACATCCGGCTGACGAGTCTCACAGTAGGCGAAGAGCGCTCGTTTTAGATTTCGTTTGCCAGTCACAATCCACCTTAAATGTAGCAATATAGGCTTAGCAAATTAATTTTAGTTTCGACTGTCGAATTTCACTTCTGAATGCTGATCGTCAACACAGTGACTTGACTTTGGAAAACATTAATTTTTTAAATTCCCAACTCATTGTTCTAGTATTTCCGTTGCTGCTACCTTGACTTGGTGAGAGGGCTTGCCTATCGGGCTATACTGGCTGATTCATTCGTTCTTTTAGGCCCTACTATCCCAGACACGTCAGTTGGAAAACAGTGAGACTAAAAGCAGTAAGCCTAATGTCCGAGGGCGAAGTCGTACTGCCTTCTGTACAGAGGTGTAACGGTATTAAGGTATTTCCCTCAAATAATTAGCATTACAGTAGTACTGTCTTCAAAAGGATCGACCCTAAAAATGCACATTTCACTTTACTCCACGGATTTCTGTCTCCGGCAGAAAGGCCTAAACATGTATGAAGTTAACACAACAAAAACCTGTCTCAAAAAGGCTGTGTGTGACCAACCTCAAACAGTTTTCCCTTGGGAACTGCTATCGAGTTCCCGGGTTTTTAACACCAACCCTAACCCAATTCGCTTTTCAGTTACATCAAGAAGAAGAACCCTTTTCATGGTGTGGGCAACCGAGAAGTGATAACTACTCTCTAACAGCACTAGACTCTTGGATTTTATTACTGTCGAAATACAAATTCTTTTATTTTACATTCATTCTCAGTTACAAGCACCTCATAAACGAAAATTTTCACAGTTAATCGCAATATTGTTACTAACTATCGAATTATTAAGTTTCTCTACCCTTTCTTTACTGTTATTACATTTCAGAGCTGCTGGTTTTGAAAATTATGCTAAACGTGCTACGCTCCATAGTTTGGCTGAAACACCTGAAAATATTAATGAATTTCTTGAGCATGTTTGTCGAAAACTTCGTCCTATTTCAGCTGAAGTGGTAAGAAAGCAATTATTACCAATTGTGAAAAACTTTTATCAAAAAATAACGACTCATGACAATGTGCCAGTGAATTCGAATTCAAAGTTAATTTGGCCCAGCGATTTACCCTACACAATAGGAGTTAAACGCCAAACTTTATGTAGTCATGTAAGCTGTGATTTGTGAAAATATTATTATCATTATCACTTTCTGAATATATAGCCGAAGTTATCTGTGATTGGATGTTACGACCGTGTCCAGCCCAGTGCATTCCGATATTTCGGTTGGAAATGACATTTGTATGTACAGCATTCACTTAACAAATTAATGGAGAAATAACTGAATGTGCAAGGTACAGCAAACTTAGTGAACATTGAAAACTTAGTAAATAACTTCAACCGAATACCTCAATAAAAGCAGTGTTTAATATAAATTCCTAATTTCATTATACGTTTATTAGGTTACTTAGGTCCTGTCCATATTCCAATTATAATTTATTTTCTTTTGGAAAACCTTAATTGCAAATTAGTGTACTAGTGGTGAAAATATATATCTCGGATTCAAACACCGCTCCGTATTTCTGTCTTCAAAGCCGGTGAAAGAGCGGACTGAATAATCGTTGGTTAGTTTGGGACTTTCATTTCATCCTTGTTTAGCTTTCATCAGCTGTTTTGGGGGGCGAATAATTTTTTATAAAAATAGCAACTTTATTTTCATAATATTTCTCCACATACTCGATTAGTCGGCTAGTGTCTCTATCCTTCGGAATCTGCTGAGTTGATGATGTGTTACTGCATTGTATAGATAAATTATCAGTCTGTTCCCAGAATCGTTCGCAATGGCGCAGGTGCATCCACTCTTTGTGTTCTCTCAAAATCTAACCATCCGAATTCTCTATCTTTCTCCTTTCAAATTTATCTCACTGAATTATACTTTTCGAATCATATCTTCGCTCCCTAATTTTCTGCATTACTGCTAATACTTCTACTATCGCTATCACTCTTGGATTTGAACTGACAGTTGCGTCTCTGTACTGATGTGGTATGGCAACCTGAACTGATGTACGTACGTACAAAGTTCTGCGTTGTATCTGTCTGTCTGTCTGTTCCCATCTTAGTTACCCCCGTAATTTGTCAAACCCGTTATGCTATCATGGTACCTATTCTACAGCAACTGCTAATTATATGAAGCATAATTTTGAATCTGAAAGGTTTATTCTAAACTTAAATAAATTAATACGAAGCTTTGTGTTATTTTTTAGTAGTCCTGATGCTTTTTTACGTCACTAATGTCCAATGTTGGCCGGTCTTGACGTGCGATACTGGTTGGAGTTGAAATAGGTGAAAGGAAGCTAGGGGTGGCCAAACTGAAAGCTCGGATCAAACTATTAAGCCAATGACTATTAGTATGAGAAATGTTGGTAGGTATAGACTACCTTATTGGAGTTCTCGCAATTTTCCTAGACAGTGGATGCAAACGTTCATTGAAATTGTTTAGAGTCTATTTCGTTGGCACAGATGCATTCACTTTTCATTTTCTCCTATATCGTCAGTCAGTCAGTAACAACGTAGAACTTGGTACGTACGTGCATCAGTTCAAGTTGCCATACTTCAATTAGCAGATAGAGATTGAATTGTCGAACCAAATCCCAGAGTAGTGGGGGTAGTAACAAAGCCAGTATTAATGGTAAGGACTAGAGATCGAAGATAAATTTAAGAAAATATAATTCAGTAAAAAGAAAATTATTATAAATTCAGTGACTTAGAATTTGAAGAATGACTAGGAATGGATGCACCTATGCCATTGCGAATAATTTTAGGCCGTATCACCCAAAGTCTCTAACCATTTGTTACGAACATCACGCGAACCTCAACCAGGTAGTCTGCAACTATTGACATGGCTCAGCCCAATTGTCAATGACTTCATGAACTGATGTCATGTTTCGGTTTGGCCGCCCCTAGCTTTCTTCCAGCCTACATCTACACCAAACAGCATTGTTCATAGAGGTAGGCGGTGGTTAGGCATACATAACACATGTTCTAACCACCTCAGATGATGAAGATTTATTACTTCATCAATAGATATACCATACTTACCTAGTACTCTATATCTAACCTACGTATTGCTTAATCGGTAGTCTCCTATATCCAAAGTTTCTAAATTATTAATTCATATATTTCCTCTTATAATATCCTCTTAGCCTAGTCTTTCTTTCTATCATCAATCCTTCTACTAATATTACTATCATTGCCATGACTACTGCTGCTACTTCGGTATTTATCTCGTTGTATTAGTGTCATGTACTGACTTCAGTTTATGCTCATGTAGCAGGTTCTGTGTTGCATTTGATTGACCGTTTGTTTCCCCCTAGTGATTATTATGATATGTAAATAAGCATTTTATTTATTCATTTTGATCATTTATATTTTTTCTGCTAATTTATTTTCTGTATTATAGAATTTAGCAGATTATTTTTCATTAGGTGCTTGTATGGAAGGTGTTAGTCAACTGGCTAGTTGTTTATTTGGATTACGTCTAGAAGTTGTACCAGTACAGCCGGGTGAAACATGGCATCCATCTGTAATTAAAGTTCATGTTTATTCAAATAAGAGTAATTCAATAGAACCAATTGGAATAGTTTATTGTGATTTACTTGATCGTCCTGGGAAACCTGCTCAAGTAAACATAGTTTGTGTTTTTTTATTCAAGTGTTATACTTTTATCGTATTAATACCCATGTTTTCACGACTTTCGATTCAAATTAACGTAGTTTATTCCCTAATTTAGTCCTCAACTATGGAGGACAGTTCAGGGAAGAATTAATACTCAATAATATTACCTACTACTGTTAATGATGGTTGCTGTTAAAAATATATCAATGGCATTAATTGGATTATTTAGTATTTTTTTATGAGCAAGCCATCATGGAGCGGTAGCTCAGTAGTTAAGTCGTTTGACTTTCACTCACTAAGTCACATCTTCGAACCCTATTTTATCAACGTCGGTTTAGGTATTTGAGTATTATCACCAGCCCGCACATCTCGTGTGGTTCAAATCCAAGTGTGTAAATCTGTATCTGGTAAATAGGTTGGTGTATTAGGAACGCTATTTTTTTGAAGTTGATATCTAAGTCTTATCTGGTGGTTTTAAATCCAAATACGATAATTTAGGTAAATGCAGATTATTTTTATCGTATTCTGTTCTAATCTTTGGTTTTTCTTAACTGGTTTTTTATTTTGGTCTAAACGAATTATGTTTGCTACCAACAGAGAAATATACTTTCACTAAGATGTAACTACACCGCACACTGATGTATTCTAAGTAAAAAATTCATATTTTTGTATTACTTTTTACTACTTATATATCTTCCTTATTTATCAGAAAGGCATCTGGTGAATGTGTAATTGTTGACTGAGTTGTCCCTATTGCCCCGATAATATTATGTATTAATCCCGTTTAGTGTTCTACGGTTCTACAACGACAGCGACTCGATCCCAAATCAGAACAAGAGTAGAGCAGGTAGTAAATTGTGTTGAGAAAATAACAGCAGAAGGCAAAAGCAAAGCAAATAATTACACCCAAGTTTATATAAACATCGGCATAATAATATTCCGGAAACTTCCCGATTGTTCTTGGGTTCTGATTGGCTAGGAATGGACCAATCACAGCACACATTCGTAGGCACGTTTTAAGCATTCTTTAATCAGGATCGTTTCGTTCTAGCAGTATTGCTCTTGTTAGTCAGCCGATTTTGTAAGTTATATCAGTTGTAGTAGTCTTAGTAACCAATTGGTATATTAGATTGAAAGGTAACTATTTTATACAGACTAATCGTGAAACAACGACCAACAACTCAAACCGAAGTTATTCTGTCCTCAGTGTCCCAACTTAAGCAGTGAGATAAAATTCACAAGTAACTATAAAGACTAACAACATTCGTTTTAAATACATTCACTTATATATCGTCAACTGAACATCACGGGTGTCCAAAAATTAACATCTACTCTGAATGTATCTCACATTGGATTAATTTTATATGATGAAAGTTCAACAAAATAAACTTGTCATAAATCAATTCATAGTCGCTTGGCTCTTCTTGAGTAACTGTATTTTTATGGATTTGACTTCCCTCAACATCAACCAATCCTACTTCTGACGCCATTGTAGTATTCTTATTGCCGCTGATAATTGTACTACTAAGACTCTCTCAATAGAAATAATTCAATGAGAACAATGTAACAGAAATTGTATTGAATTAGTAGTAATCAAGGTCGTCTTTGGTTACTCGACATGCTTTTTGGCTATTTAACTATAACTAGAATTCCTTTGGACCAGAATGTAGACTTGATTCAGTGCATTTCAGTAGCTTAACAACATGCTGGACAACTAGCTATCCTTTCAGTTTCCAACTATCTCCAAACTAGGTAAGCGGAAAATTAACATGAGTCCCCAAATTCGTAGTGAGGTTGCAAAGGCTATAGGTAATTTGAAGCGAGGTAAGGCATTAGAATCTGATAAATTGATTCTTAATATATTTAAGAATAGTGGCACAGTTTCAACATGTCAGTTGATTGATATATTATCTAAGGTTTAGGAGCTGTATGTGATTCCATTTGACTGGTCTCCATCTTTGATCACCTCAGTTTATGAGAAAGGGTATAAATCCTCTTGCGGTCCGCACAATATTCGTGATCAGCAGTAACATGGCTAAGAATTAGCCTCAGTGATGAAAGTGCATTCACTACATTCTTCCAGATCGTGCGTCTCATTATTCTTTCATATACATCCTCGTTTCACTCCTTTCTGCCGAATGACATTCTGATTTTAATCTTACTAAACCGATCTTGCCTTACTGCTGTGGCATAGGAGCTTGGATGGATGCACATATATTTCAGGTTCTGCGTTGTACTTGACTGACTGGCACGTTAAAGCAGTATTACGGATGTTAATTTGACAAGTGAACGAGGTTTCTAATTGTTAAAATGAATGAATTACAAGTCTATCGATTGATGAGTACGCAGGGAGATAACGTGGTCGAGTAATGACTAACGACGAAGCGGGATTATTAATTAAGACCTGTTAGAATTGATATTAAAGACAACACCACTAGCCAGAAGAATAGGTTTTTTAGCATTCTGACATTTAGTAACAGAAAAATAAACACGATTAGATGTTATAAACAATTAAAAGGTGTCAACTTTCTAGGTCACTCTCCCAAGATTTTAAACTTGACTGTTAGGTTTAATTTTTATTTATATTAACCAGGAAAAACCTGATTTCAGTTCTTTTATAATGATAACTATATTTAATCAACAGTGTGCTTATTTACTTTTATATATATAAGATTTATGTCTATCTTCATTGCATTTTGCTCTTTGATTCGTTTCTATCATTTATCCATCAGGATTGTCACTATACCATACGTGGTGGCCGATGTATATTTGATGGTTTCTATACTCAGTCATATCAATCTCCAATTATTACACTTCAGTTGACATTATCTCCATCTGAATCGAGTGCTACACCGCCACTTCTTAGTTTAGGACAAGTTGAAAATTTATTTCATGAATGGGGTCATGCATTGCATTCTATGCTTGCGCGTACACGATATCAGCATGTTACTGGAACGCGGTTAGTATTTACATAAACTACACATTTTAAATTAGTATATGCATTTACTTATTATTAAAAAAGTTATTTTGAGAGAACGGAGAAGATTTATAACTTGAATAATGATTTTGTCAGATGGTTTAATTGTGAAGTTTCCACATTATTTCAATAAACGGAATCATCAATGCGATTTCGGATAGAAGTGAGCCTAACCGAGAACCAAGTCAGTGTCTAGACACTGATAAAACAAGTGATAATAACAATCGATTAAATTCAAGGTTGACTGAACAAACTGCTAATCACTTGTAGTGAAATTCTAATAGCTCACTCCTATTTAAGGCTCAGGCCGATGACATTGTCCAGACAGACCAACTGAAGCTTCACGATGGAACCATCAAGGTAAGGGAACGCAATTTAAACAAAAAAGATCTTTTATCAAAAAATAATTAAGACGGAACAATTTGGCAGTGGCTGTCATGTATTGTAAATGAGTTATATTATCATGATTTATAATTTTAGTGAACTCTTATTTAATATGTACGGTTGTCTAACCCTACACGATCTATTTGCTGAAAATTTATATTGTATTAAACATACTATTGAATAAAGCTATTATTATATTTTATTCACAGATTATTTTTATATTAAAGCTACGCTGTTGTTGAATTGTACTGTTATTTAAACAAATGTTGGAGACCACTGTTTTCATTGTTATCTAAGATGTTCATTTTGTCATAATACAATTAGAAGACGGAGTTTATCAGAGCTATGATATATTTGCTCGTTACATTTCTAACAATCCGATCACACAAAAACTTGTTCAGACACATACGAAAAATAAAGGTCAAACTAAATAAAAACAAAGTTAATATGAAAAACATTGTGAATCACACTGCTCTGAATATAATTTCAATATTACCAGAGTAGATTTAATGTAAGTACAAATTGTTTTTAAACACACAAGGGGAGTGGTTGAACTTTCGTACAAAACTTCGTCTTCTAATCCAATTATCAAAATATATCAGAAACAAATTGTTTTAAATGTTCTTTTTATATCTATCTAAGTTCAAAAAAGCTAAAGTTATCCATAGCGCTCACAAATTTGTGCGTATTTAGTTCATTAGTATTTCCTACTAGTGTGTAATTTTCAATTAAGCTTTCATTTCAAACCCTAACTTCCACTATATATATATATATATATATATATATATATATATATATATATATATATATATATATATATATATCTTTCACCCAGCGAATCGGCTTACGCAACACTGACGCTCATCACAGCTACTTATAGGTAACCCTGGATGCGAATTGAAATCTTCAATGTAAATTTACAGCGCACACCTAAATAAGCAAAAAAGAATCAAAGTGCTCGATGTAAGACATTCACGGATAATTGCAGTTAACAAAATTAATCATTTTGATAATTTTTTTACTTAAAAGTATGATTATTCTATATATTGATTAATGGATAAATTATACACATTCATTATTATTTTAAAGATGTAGTACGGATTTAGCTGAATTACCGTCAACTTTATTTGAACACTTTGCATTAGATCCACGTGTAACACTAGAATACGCACGTCATTGGAAAACTGGTCATAAACCAGATTCTAGGGAAATAATAGCACTACAACAATTATCTATTGGTCGAGGACTTGGACTGAGTTTAGAAGTTAGTCAACAGGTATGTATTTCTTACCAGAAACTCTACATATATGTGTCAATATTGCATTATTATAGCTAGATGAAATTATTAAAATGAGTGCTAAATTCAACATTTTAAATGGTAGTAAAAAGATTAGGGATATAGAATGCGAGTATAGAAAAATGAACGAATTTGTAGAATAAAAATAGAAAAATTATATAGAAACTTAGGTTCTAAGTAAAAGCAAAGCTTGAATGCTGCTTCGCCATCGAGACCAATTCTGAGTCATATCACTTGTCACGAAAATTGTCTTCACTTACCAACACATCTCATAGACTGATTCGACGTTTGATTATCCCCCATCTTTCCTCTAAATCTACTACGTGTAGTGTGGTTTTTTTATCGTATTCAGTTGATATCTGGCTCAAAGTTAGAGAATATTACACCACATTAATTTTAGCTACCGATCTTGAAAGTGAATGAAATGCATATCTTCAGTTTTTAATTTGACCGGGGATAATTACTGTTTGACAACAATTGTTTAATCTTCTTCATAATGTATTGAAACAGGTACAAGTTATTTATGACTGTCAGATCTAAGGTTCAAAGCCTGTTTTACCTTTAGTTTGAAGCGCTATGTAGAAGTACCACCCTTCATAAAATCAATTTGACTCAGAATCGAGTACATAAATGAGTTGTATAAGGGAAGTAAAAAAAACTGTAGGCTCTTTTTTAATGCAAAGGATTTATGGCGATGTACATAGCAACGAAGGTAACAGTCAAGAAGAAAACTAGACTCATAGGTTACACCATTTGTGAATAAAAATTGGTTGGCCAACAAAGAATATTGAACAATTTCTGTGTAGTTCAGACAACTACACTGGCTCTTTAGGTTTTTCTTGCTATTCAACAATCTCCTTTATTCGATAGATTAAACAGCAACAAATCTCTATTTTATGACTCAGTCACTTCCTTGTTAACAATCGAATTTATTCCATTTATACAATTCTTCAGGCTACTTACGCCATCTTGGATCAAATCTTACATTCAGGACCTACTGAAAATACGTTGCTACCCTACGCAAAGTTAACTCATGAGTCTTTGAGATCATGGCCTGCATCTACTAAATTGTTATCAGATATTCAACACAAAGCTGGACTATCTGATTGGTGCGATTGTTCACCTTCCCATATAGGTGCATGGCCTCATCGTTTTACTCATCTAGTCAATTATGGTGGACGTTATTATTCCTATTTGTTGGCAAGAGCTGGAGCTGATCTTGTATGGAGGCGTTATTTTTCCAAGGATCCTTGGTCTTCTTCAAATGGACAGGTAAATTTCTGCACATTATTCAATTTCAGGACGTTATAAATTCATTTCTTCTCAATAGCATGTATTGTCACTGTAATTACATACCCATCACTTTTCTCGGACTTTTTACATTAATATCTCGTCGATTTGTCAATTTATGTGGCTACCCGTTTAGTATTGATGGCTAAGAAAGTGGTTTGACATTACTCATCACAGATTCTTTAAAATCTGTTCACTATGTTACCTTACGAAATCGCATATTACAGTGAATAAATCTTTGATGCTGTCCCATCTAAGTTGACTCGTTATAAAAATGGTCGTTTTATCGAGATAATATCCCTCTAACTCCATATTAATTCAAAAAGATATATGACCATTCCAATCTTCAAATATCAGCATGGTATTGGTTCGTATCTAATTAATAAATAACTTGAAAATGCGTATCACACATGTCATTGACTTATTCCTTGTACAGAAACCGTGCTTTACTCATGCACCAAGTTGATGAATAACATTTAGCTTTGAGTCATACTTTGGTTGTGGAAAGACTAATAATACTACCTGATTTCCCGAAATAAAGCCGGCGATGAGGGGTCCAAATCCGTGACCTACTAATTGATAGCCAAGTGTTTAAAAAAGGCTCCACCCTCCATACTGATGAATCAGTTGCCCAGTTCTTTCTTTTAACTGGTTGTCTAACTAAAGTCAGTTTATGGTGTGAAGTGTCAAATTAAATAATCGACACTACACACAATAATAGTAATAATAATAGATTCTTATTAAAGTTGAATTGTAACCAACAGGTTGAATTTAGGCAGGTGTTTTGTCCTGTTTGGGGCCCCTCAGGTGAATCTGCCTTGGCCCCGGTGTAAGGCGAAACACACATCCTGGACTCCGCTTGCTAGCCACAATCAAACTGTGTTCATACCTGTGAACTACCACTCAGTTGAAGCAATGTACTCAAGATGGCCGTATAGCGACATAGACTCATCCATTTCACTTCATGATAGCATCAACGGGAAGATACAAATACTTTCAAACTAAATGATGGAATCTATTCATTTAATTCTATACTAGCCTCTTGATTGTCTTTTTTTTGTTCGTTAATAATTTTTCACTATTATTTTTTGCTTTGTATTCTAGCGTTATGTTGAAAAATTATTATGTCGAGGTGGTGAATATCCTCCAGCGAGTATGCTTTCTGACTTATTGGATGATAATGTCGACAGTGATATTGACAACAATAATCTGACCGAAAATCGTCAAATTGTATTATCTCCAGTAAAATTGGCTGAAGGTTTAACAGACCAGCTTGAAGAAACAGAAACAGCTTCAGCTTCTTTAATAAATCGTATCGAATCACCTAGTTTATTTAGACCAGAATTATACAACTGATATATATATATATATATATATATATATATATATATATATATATTCGTTTCGTGTATTTTATTACGAGTATTGTACATACATACCGATTAGTTTTTTTTTCCTGTATGCATACTGTTAATGATTTATCTTCAGTTTTTGTGTAAGGTTTATCTGGAAACAGCCACATCAAGAATTATTGTTTCAATGCAATAAAATATCTCAAATTATGAATGTGAACAGCTTTGTGTTCTCTGTTTAGCCTTTAAGAAATCTAAAAAAATATGGTTAGAAAATTCACTATTGTGTATGAATACATTTACCAAATGCTCTTTGGATTAAGGCAAAAATATAGTAGCAATTTAAAAACATTAGTAGATTAATAAACTGGATTCTCACTTTTTGTTACAGTGACCATAATGTTTCACTCCCAAATGTACGTTGCTGTACAGCTATAGTTTCAAACCATGCCTTACTTTGCATGTACTTACACGTTTATACTACTAGATAAATTATCATGAATTGTAAATGAAAACCGAGCTCATTCATTTCACTAGAGTAGTGGCCTTATGGTTATGACATTTGAGTTTCCAATCATTAGGTCATAGGTTCAAGTTCAGCTCCATTCACTTCCATTAGACATCTGAGTAATATCACTACCCGTTGCAAACAAAGTTTGAATGAAAGCTAAATACACTCAACTGTACACACTAGACTTGTATCTACTTAATGAAGTCGTTAGCAAATCGTGTTTTCATTCTCGATACGACCCTTGTTATCTTACGAATGCGTGTCACTCCTTGCAGAAGATAAGTTACTACTAAGACATACTATAAGTTTCCTTCCTGTACACGCTTTCGAATCTTTGAAATGGGATTTTCGTCAGTTCAGTTTTTACAAACACAAAAGATGTTTATCCTGATAGCATCGAAAATTAAACCGGCTTTGTGGTCAAGTTACTCAGATGAATAGGATCTGAATACACAAACTATGACAGTAGCATAGACTACATAACAAAACACTATTTATCATTCATTCAGCAGTCGGTTAACTTTTGTCCTCATTTATAATACTTTATCGATTGACCTGAGTTTTAGATCAAGGAAACAAATTTCAGTTATTTACTTATTTAAAGTTTTATTCGACTTCTTAAGATGTGTATTAATAATTGTTGCTTAAAAACAACAAGTAATACACTAAGAGCCCTAAGCGATCATCAACGTTCATGTTATATTAATCATTCAGCATATATTATTAAAAAAAACTTATACTAGAATCTGGGTAGAAACTTGTCAGCTATTGTCCCTATTATCAATAACAAAAGCATCTTGATCCTTACTTATTGGACAGGTTGTTGGCTACGTAAAGTCAGCAGACTACGCGATTAGGCACTAGTTCTGAGCGGTAGGTGTTTGCATCGAGTTTTCATGCGAACAGGTGGATGCGGATGGGTTAAGCTGATGAGTCCTAAGTAATGCAAAACCCCTTCGTAGATTCCACCCGCCAGTCATAATCCAGCGGTAGCTTACAAATATGCTTAGGATGCACTCATGGCAACAGAGAGTGTTCAATTTTTGTCCATAGTAAATCAGTGGAAACATGTGGATACTTTCAAAATTTACACGCATCCGTTGAACGTGTGTAATGACTCAATGACGAACTGGGTAACGTCTGACGTGAAGCGGACATCGTATGCTTCTCCTGCGTGACATCAACACTGGAATGCAAGTGCATTCAGCTAAGGAGTGCGAGATGTACACTCTAGTGTCCACTTACAAGTTGCAACCCAACTTGATGCAATTAGTCTGGACAAACTCCATCTTACTTAATAACTAGCAATCTCTGAAAATGATTGGACATACTTTAAACTACTGCTGGTAATAAGTAGTACTTCATTGAGCAAGCAAAAACTGCTATAATTGTGCTTATTTTGAAGGCAGTCTCCATCTCGACCTACAGTCAACTGAGGAGCAACATAAATAAACCGGAAACGCTAAATAACTATCCGTGCTTCGTTTTCAGACTCTACACCAGTGTAAGTGTATGCCACTTCATAGGATCTAACTCAAGACACTTAGGGTCTTACCAATGGTCACTCTTTTAAATGATTCTGTTTTACAGAATTTTCAAATAATATTTGATAGTTTGAGATGATACTGTACAAGTAAATGGTTACATTTTTTTTGCAATATTGAATTTGATGAATTATTGTAAATTGTTGGTTACAGTATTCAAGTCGAAATGGGAGAAAAACAACTTACTGATATTTTAATAAATTTTCGGAAACATTTGTACACATGTAGATCGTGAAAATACAGGACAAAATATCTAAAATTTAGATTTGAATTCCTCAGTATACTGATTTTACTCAACGCTCAAAAGTTAGTTAAATATGAGAACACATGCGATTTTAAAGAGTTCTTCCTTGGACTAGTATTCTGAGGGTTTGTTGAAAGATTTACAATACTCAATTATTGAGTTAATAGTATGAACACGGAGGTTAATTTTCTAGCACTCTGGTCGTGAATACTAATTAAACTGTGGTCAGTTTTTCTCTAAAATCATTGGTAAGTACAGTTTCTTAATGAAATGACCGAATAAATAAAACTCATTTTAGATACAGGATACCAAGAAAATATGATAAATCAGTCCGAGAGGCCGTAAACTTCAATCATCTGAGATGGTTGGGACATGTATTGCATATGCCGGACCACTGACTTCCTTGCAGATTGTATGTTAGCTGGGTAGGAATAGGAAGGTGGGGGAGCCAAAAAGTAGCATCAGTCGATGAGGTCTTCAAGTGTTGGTCTAAGTTATATCGGTTGATGCTAGCTCCTTGGTTGGGGTTGTGGTAAGTTCGAGATACTGGGTTACATGGCTCAGATTTGGTTGCGGTGACGAAAATATGTTCACTCTGTGGTTTAGATCATAGGTTAGGTTATTCTTTCGTATAAAAGTTGGCTTCATCCGTTCCTATCAAATTATATTATTGTGTTAATCCTGTAAATTTAATCTTGTCATGCCAGTGTGATACAGCAACTTGGACATACACATATACATTCCAGGTTCTATTCTGTTCATGGCTGACAGTTTCGTTAGTTAAATAAAATTGATCGTATATGCTTTCACTTGGCTGCTACGTTCTATTTTTGTCATTATAAATTTACTTTCTGTAAAAAAACTTCGTAAGTCACTTAAATCCTGCATAAAATCGAAGTTTTTTTCAGACTATGTCGGTGAATAGTAGATGATGATAACAGATAAATTATTTCATCTAAAAGACACAATTCGATCAAAAGAACTCTAAAATATCTAAATTTATAGAATCAGTATTAACCAGATTACAGGTTTATTGCTTTGTTACAAGTTGTTATAACTAAGGTATTGCTGTCAGTAATCTTTTGGAGCAAATCATTCGTAATAGACAGTTACTGTGACGAAAACTATTAGCATCTGTTATGGACTACTAAAGTTATTTTAATCAAATTTCACGTCTTGGTTGACACACTGTGACCACAAATGATGCCTATTGTTTGATTTTAATACGTACTAACGTATGAGATATCTAATATGTCAAGTAATTCACTCAAACAATAGTTAATAGACTCAGTTGAACCACCCGAACAGGTTTCATTATAGTCAGCATCCTACTTTACAAAGTCAGACCTATTAGAATTTCCTGAATGATTAACTTCAAATTTATTTTGTGAAACATATTACTGAATGCAAAATAAATCATTTTTAGAAATACAGATAAGTATAATTGGTGAGTCAGTTTGAAGAGGGTGAAACATTAAATAAGTGATAAAGTTGGTTAATGTAGAGGGATTTTACTGAGTGAAACTCAACGTGAGAGCTAAATTTTACAACTAACTTTATTACTGAGAAACTGAAGACCTATTCAGATGCTGTGGATTCAAGCAGAGTTCTAAAGAATGCTTTAGTTTGACTGTTCATTGTACACCCCAAGTGCAATATGCGCCTTCAATTTTCACATTATGCGTAAATATTTTTGACAATAGTTCCATATGCAAAAATTCCCAACATTGGCTTTAGTTTATGCATCAAACTCTAGATAATTCCATTTTGATTGGTTTATCAAGATGAATGTGCGATTGGTTAAAAACAGTTTTGCGTCAATTTAACCAATAAGATTAAAGGAGAATAAGTTAAGACGAATATATCAAGGTGTTACATTAATCTCCCATCTACTGCTAATTAACACTGCTACTACTGAAATTTAATTGCACAATTAACTGGAATTATTTATTTATTTACAACCGATTCAAGGTTAGTATTTTTTTAAAATTAAAAGGATATTTAAACAGTTTTAAGATTCCATATAGTATGTTGGACATTTGATGAAATCCTAGACTGAACTTGTTTTGTAGGATATTGTTGTTGAATTAGATATAAAATAGATAACACATGTAAAGTTCAGATTAGAAAGGAAACAACTTTAGGGTTATCTGGGAAAATAACATAACTATCAACAATTTGGTTCAATCATCAATTACTTCATCTAACATTTAATCGACTAAGAATCACATAACTCTAAAAATTAACATGAGTAAATTTCAACGATGTCTTTCTAAAAATAAAGATATGAGGAAAATAAGCACAGTACTAGCCAACTTAAATGTTAGTGATTCGAAGAAGTCTTAATACCTCAATCATAAGTAAGTCAGACTATCTATCTAGAATGTACTGGTTATCGTCAAAGCTAAATTCAAGATTGATGGACAGTTCTCGTCGATTCATATATATATATATATATATATATATATATATATATATATATATATATATATATATATATATATATATATATATATAGTGTCTAATACGGTTGGTCAGTTAGTTGGCATGATGGGAAACATATATAAAAAGATTTGCTATTTTTCTTATACTAGTTAGGTGATATTACTTGCGAAATTAAGACTCGTCAGTTAATATAAAGTGACTTATTTAGTTTCAGACATAACTCTTCAATACGTTGAAAGAAAATCTAAAGCATTAACTGATTAATATCATCCGATTCTGTCTCATTGATTTGGTACTTTATATTCAGTCTTCTTGGATATTCAGAGTTTCAATAACCTTTCGTATATGCTTTTTACTTCTTCTTGAATAATATTCCCAATGTTTAGTAGTTCTCGTAATGAATATTTCGACATTGTTTTAACTTTCTGGATACCCGGTTTGGTTATTTATTTTCTATTAACAATATGACATGGCAATTTGGACTAACACAGATTCGTGTGAAGGCTTAAGTTGTTTGCAAAATGACTGTTTAATCAATGAATGAAATGCTCATGATGGTTTATTCAACTATTGTTTAAAATCTCAGAGGAATATAAAATATAATCAATACTCTTTTGTAAGGACTCAAAATTTTTCTTTAGTGAAATTCAGAATTGAAGTTTCTCAGAATTTCTGAACATAAACGAAAGGATTGCTTCAAACTCTTACTATTAATAATATAAACAGCATAACCATTGGGCAAGTTAGTGACTCAGTAACTCATTAAATAACTCAAAGATTTTGAGTAGAATAGTACTGGATTTTAACCTTAATGTTGGCATCAACAATAGGATTCAGGAATATCTAGCTATTGATCCCAAAATGGTACGGAAATGAACTTCCTGAATCCTATTGCCAGGTACCATTTGTCTATTCAAAGATAATTAACTTGGTCTGCATTAACACATTATTTGTTCTTATTCAACAAACTTTGATTTATTATACGAGAACACGAACCTACAATCAACTCTTAATTCCCCACCACCCACCTCCTCAGAGAATGAGTTATGTACAGCACTAATTTTCTCTAATCGCTTACGATATCCAGACATGTTCGTGTATCTATATGTATTTCATAAATAAGCTAGGAGACACCACTAAAGAATAAATAGATTGTTTTAGCGAGTGCTGTTAACTGTCGGGAAGCTTATTTAGGTTAATAATTCAGTCTCTTAAGTAGCCATTACTCGCCCAATTACTATTCTTGGATTTTATTTTTTGATTGACATTCTATAAATTCATTCTTTGTAGTTAAAGCCACATTCAAATCACTAAACTCTTAATTTAATAACCCTAGATATTAAAGTAGTAATAGGCAAGTCGAATAGTAGTATTCCCTTCATTTACTAAATTTTCTGTCAATCTATTCAGTAAGCTATATTTAAATCTTCATAGAATGCTTTCATCTTCTAGTGCGTATATAGTCGATTGTTCTTTGTCTAATGAATATGACAGTGAAATTCAGTTGATAAGGTTAGTCGCAACAGTTACTTTATGAAATGCGACTTCTCAACCGACACGTTTCGTATAATACAATACACTGTATGCATTTCAACCAATTAACCTATCTCTCATATTGTCAGTATAATGACAGGCTAATGGATTTGATAAAAATATTGTAATACTTAATATTTCCTAAATGACAGTGCTATTCTCATAAGATTGATCGGTAAATCCTAGATGTGAATAGATTTCAGAAGACCCAGCCATTGATTGACCCAGATATGTGAAAATATTGTTTAGTATGCTTTATCAATTGTTTGAGTTATTAGAGTTAATTGTGTTTATATCAAGTAATTTATAAGAAATATTTCAGCTTCATTCGTTTGATTAAATGATTAGAGATAAGCTTATGTATTTGATCAAACTAAATTAAGTTCAGAAAAATTTCGTCAGTTAATGGGGTGGAATTCTTCAGTCAATCAACCATAATTTTATATGCTCAATAATTCTTTTGTCACAGTTTACAACGTCTAAAGATGCAGTCACGATTTAATAACAGACCAATCAAATAACTTTTAATTCATATATCGAGCACTATACCTTTAGATTACTATGCCAAAATCACTTGATTCAGAGTTTCTTGTCAATCCAGTTTCTATTAGAGCACATTTCCCATTTATTGCCATTAACTATAGAGAAGTATTGTAGTTTAAGTGTATGATCTAAAAGCTTTTTCTACATGAAATTGGACCTGATGATAGATATATCATTTAGAATGACAATATAAACTTTACAATTAAATTATCTAACTCGAAGAACACAATACTATCTAAATGATATTAGTGAGTAATTTTCGTACTTCCAAATTGATTGTCTCCACTGATCACTACTAATTTATATGAGACTTTTTTATGGAAATTAGATATAAATATTTTTTCTAATGCTGATGATATTGATGACCGTCTTGGCAATCAAGTATCTATTCGACAAAACTCAATACAATATTTAGCCGTATTACTTTCATAATAATTATTAATTCACAGCCTTAAAGTAATAGTTTTCGACAAAACAATATTCCATTATATTCTACCTTAATATGCAATATTTTTCCTTTTTCCCTAAAAGTTCTATTCTGAACCAATCAAAAGTAAAGTTCTTTAATACATAAGTCATTGAACAAAAATAAATTGAATTGTTGTCGATTAAGTTAGTAAAATTGTCTAGTTTATTCAATAAAAGGCAATGTTATTAATTTTCATAAAAATTACTTTGAATATTTATTTCAAATACTAAAGAAGTGTAAGTAATAAAACCTAGTTACGAAGACTAAAACGATGTTGTAGGCTCTTAGTGTATTAAGGCTAATAAAACTACTCATTCCTTTCAAATGACGTCTTCTAACCTGTAGTTCAATCGTTCAAAGTTTAGTTGTTTCACTAATAAACTGGTATTCTACGATGAAGTGAATAAGGATAAAATTATAGTTATTATTTACTTTAATGTATTACGTCAGAATATTAACAAACATTTTAATTGTAAAGTGTGAGTCTTATCACTTTCCTTCACTTTTACTGTTGTCGTTAATTATTCACTATTTCGCACTTAAGCCAGATGCCTACCTAGTTTGTAATTCTAAACCACAGCCTAGTTTTAGGTAGATAATTATTGACAACTCTGAACAGTTATATGGTTCCAGTTTCGTATTCTTCAGAAGTACTTATCCACCTGCCTCGTCATTTAGTATTCCAGAATGTTGACGGTTGAAACTGTAAATTACAATGATCAATAATTGTTTAGTTTGATGGTTTGCACAGATTATTTAGTTCTGAAAATAACTTTCGTCATTAAACTAAAATAAAATCAATCATCAATCAGTACGTGCTACCCCATATGGAGTATAGGCCGTCGACTAGCATTCTCCAACCAACTCTGTCCTGAGCTTTCCTTTTCAGCTCTTCCCAAGTGCTCTTCGTTCTCTTCATGTGTGTCTCCGATTCTCGACGCAATGAGTTTTTGGGTCTTCCTCTTTACCTTTCGTCTTCAGGATTCCATGTTAATGTTTGTCTTGTGACACATTTTGTTGATTTTTTCAATGTATGTCCTATCCATCTCCAGCGTCTTTTCCTAATGTCTTCCTCACGTGGAATTTGACTGGCTTGTTCTCTGCCATATAAGGTTGTTGCTGATAGTATCTGAACAATGGATCCGAAGTATCTTACGCAGACAGTTGTTTACTAATACTTGTATTTTTTGAACGATGCTTTTAGTAGTTCTCTGTGCAAGTTTCAGCTCCATACAACAGAACTGTCTTCATATTTGTATTGAAAATTTTAACATTAATGTTGACTGACAGTTGGTTCGAATTCCAGATGTTTTCCAGTTATACAAACGCTGCTCTTGCCTTACCAATCAGCGCCTTCACATCTGTATCAAACTCTCCTTGTTTATCGATGATGATGCCTAAGTATGTAACGGTTTCTACATCTTCGAGAATTTCTCCATCAAGTTAAATTGGGTTAGTGTTTATTGTTCTGCATCGAAGGATCTCGCTTTTTCCGTTGTGCATGTTGAGGCCTTCTGCTGCAGTTACACTGTTCGGTTTTATCTGCATTCGTTGCTGTGTGTAGGAGAGAAAAGCTAGGCTAGTCATCTGCAAAGTCCAAGTCATCTAGTTGCATCGATGTTGTCCACCGTATTCCGAGATTGCCTTGAGATGTTGGAGTCTTCATGATCCAGTAAACCAGCAGCAGGAAAAGAAAGAGATTGAGTAAGCAGCCTTGTCTGACACCTATTTCCACATCAAATAAGTCTTTGAGCTGACCTCCATGCAAGATTTTACAATCTAGTCCGTTGTAAGAATTCCGTAAGATGTTAATTATCTTTTCGGGTACACTATAATCTTGTAGAAGGCTCAATAATATTCTCCTATCCACACTGTTAAATGCTTTCTCGTAGTCGAGGAAGTTGATGTAAAGTGGTGAGTACCATTCGATTGATTGTTCAACAATGAATTGTTGAGTAGAGATTTGATCGATACACGATCAGTCATTACTGAATACGGCCTGTTGATCTCAAAGTTGGGCGTCGACTGGGTCTTTCGTTCGGTTCAATAACACTCTGTTAACGACTTTTCCTGGTATCGAAAGAAGAGTGATGCCTCTGTAGTTCTCGGAATTGCTACGATCTCTTTTGTTTAGTATGTAGATGGGGCAAATTTCATTCCAGTCTGTTGGCATTTGTTCTTCCTCTTAAATCAATCTGAAGAGAAAGTGGAACACATTTGCAGTTACTTCTATATCTGAATTCAGTGCCATGTTAGGCTAGTATGTTATCTGGTCCCGCTGACTTACCACTCTTGATTTGTCAGATGGTCATTTTAATTTATTCGCCTGTTGGTGGGTCGGTGTTTATGGGAAGATCTATGGCTGCTGTTTCAATGACTGGTGGGTTCAGTGGGGTTGGTCTATTCAACAGTTCCTCTAAGTGTTCTACCCACCTGTTTCGTTGTTCATTCACTTCAGCGATTGGTTTTTCAGCCTTGCTCTTGATTGACCGTTCTCTTTTACTGTATTTCCCAGCTAACTTCTTCGTTGTATCGTATAGGTGCTTCATGTTTCCTTTCCTTGCAGATTTTTCCGCCGTCATCGCTAGGTCCTTAACGTATTTCTGTTTATCCAACTTAATGCTCTTTTTCTCTTGCTTAATGACTTCTGTGTATTCGGCCTGTGCCTTAACTTTCACTGCTCTTGTCAAACTATTAATAATTGCTAACTTTTTGCTCCTCCTTTCTTGGATCTTGTCCAGAGGACCGACAGAAATCCATTCTTTATGGTGTTGTTTCTTGTGACCCGAAATCTCCCAACATGTTGAAGTTATTATTTCTTTAATCTCTTTCCAATTGTCCTCCATATTAGTTCCACCTTTTCTAGTAAATCATGAAATGCCTGGAACTTAGTGTTGAGAATTGTTTTGGATTCTTTGGGTTTGTAGGTATCCCGGAGAAGGGCTGTGTTATACTCTTGTAATACTGCTGCACCAGTTGCCCGGTGTTTCTTTAAATTCAGTTTTATTTTGGCCATTACCAGATGATGATCTGAAGCCATTTCAGCTCCTCTCCTTGCTCTTACGTCTTCCATGGTCCTTCTAAACTTCTTATTGATGCAGATGTGGTTGATTTTGTTCTCCGTAATGTGGTCAGGTGAAACTCATGTAGTTTTGTGTATGCGTTTGTCGGAGAATATGGTGCCACCTACAATCATTTTGTTGAAGGCACTTATATTTGCAAACCTCTCACTGTTTCGATCCTTTCGCTCAGTCCATGTCGTCCCATGATGTCTTCATATCCTGTGTTGTCCATTCCAACCTTGGTGTTCAAGTTTTCCATCAGAATGTTCAGTTCCTTGGATGAGCATTTATTGATGATTGACTGCAGCCTTGCGGGAAACTGATCTTTGTCATCTTCGTGGCTGTCGCTGGTGGGTGCATAGTATTGGATGACATTCATTGTAATCCCCTCCTTCTTTGTTTTGAATGATGCATTGATGATCCTAGGTCCATAAGGTTCCCATTCTACAAAGGTCTTCTATGCTTCTTGACACAACATCAGTGCCACTCCTAGTGTGTGTGAGGCGTTTTCTTCTTCGTGACTGGAGTATAAAAGCACTTCTCCTGAGGACAATCTTTGCCGTCCAGCTTGTAACCAGTGGGTCTCACTTGTTCCAAGTATCTTCAAGTTGCATCATTTCATTTCTTCGATAATTTTCATGTTTTTCCCTTTCTCCCACATCATGCGGACGTTCCATGTACCTATATTAATGGTTGCTTTGGTTGACAGAAGGGACATCGGCCTTGTGGCTTCCGAAAAACTCGGCTTTCAACAGGAGGCGTCATAACAGATCTTCCAACTCCCAGGGCAGAGTTGAAGTGATTATAATGGTTTTTACTAGTTAGCGTTTTTTCAGCAAGGTGCGGTTGCTAACCCCATGTTCAATCCTCCTCCTTTATACTGGCTTGGGACCGGCAGTAACCCTAGAGGGGCTCCAGACGGAATTATTTGAAAATAAAAACATAGAAACAACTTTTTTTTAACTGAGGTGGTTTTAAGTAAGTAGGTAGATCTTAAGCTTAGTTGATTGCAGTCGCCACAGATTGATGTTGGTTGGGTATCGATGAAAACTAGGGAGCATCGAAAGGTTTTTTTTGTCTTAGTATGGGATGCATCAAAAATCTACACCCTCGATTCCACCAGGAAATTGAACCAAGAATCTTCAGGTTTTATGGCGATCACTTAACCATCTGTTCCACTGAGTAAACATCAAGTAGGAGAATTCTTATTTCATTTTAATAAGTTTTCAACTGGTAGCTCGTAAATTAAATGTTATCAAAGAAAATAAGTGATCACATATTGAATATGACTTACATTCTTTACTTAATTGTTCGAATCAGGATGTATATTGAACAGAATCTGTGTACTGAAAACAACTACTGACATGAATTGTCGATCATTAACAATAATAATAATAATAATAATAATAATAATAATAATAATAATAATAATAATAATAATAATAATAATAATAATAGTAATAATAATAATAATCATTTATATTACCCATTAAACAAACCATCTGTCCACCACTTAAAAATATTTAGCTTGAAATATAAAGAACATTACTACAATTTCAAATCACAAACTCAACAGATTCACTGAATGGTAATCAATTTTGACAGTGAACTCAGACAGATGGTCAACATAGTCTGATATTTATTCTGAAAATAAGTGCAAAATATTAGTATTATTACCATGTAAATTCTATAGAATAATTTTCACTGTGAAAAAAAATGTCAAGCTGTGAAAAAAAAATGCAAATCACCTCCTACTTCTTCAACAGATCTCAAAATAAAATGGTTTACATTGTGATTGTCAAATATAAATAATAAAAAACTACACAATTTTAACAGTCTAAATGATTATACATGTTTTATTGTTTTTCTTTTTAAATAGTAGATTGATTAAAACTACAACGATCATTCAATGTCTCAACATGTGTTTATGTTGATCTGATTTTTATGTTTCATGTTACCATTAGTTCAAAAGTTTTCTATAAATGAAAAGACTTTTTACTATGAGTATATTAAAGATAGACATCTAATACTATTGGGTTTTGATGTGTATTTTTTTCATGTGGAAATTGTGTTTAGATATTCAAAACATGCTTTTCCTTAGAGTCAGTCACAAGGGATTTATGATTTCCTGTATAATATGTACATGATACAATTCAATTTATTCATTGGTATGATTACAGTCATGATTTTCACAAGTGAACAGAATACATCTGTAAGAGCGATAGCGTACTTCATAAATAAATTTTCCGTCACGAACTGATTAGTTGGAAGCCTTGAAAATATTAGTCAATAATCGGTTGTGACAAGATTTATATTTATAAAATATGAAATATGCACTTATTTATCATCCAAAGGTTTCTTTTAGGTTTATCACTAATTTTCGAAAAATATTTTTTTTGATTGACTGAATTTAATAATGCAGCTCATTGAATGGACAAATCAGTGGTTTGGTTAAAGGGGAGCCTAAAAGTGGTGGGTTTGATGCTTTGCACCGTTACAAGTGACTTCTACAGAGGAGAATCATACTATTAAGAAACAGATATCCAATAATCATTGGTTAGAAGTGGTTATTTTGCCAAAAATTAAAGAGTCTCTATAAACATTAAACTAGAATGGCTGTGACACATGTCACACATGACAAAAACACCAACTACCTCAACTCAAGATGTATGATGAAGAAACCCAGAGTCACTCAAACCACGACGTGGTATCAGTAAATGAAGCCATTTACTATTGAAGTGAATAGTCTCGGAAGATGAAAGCTTCCAGGTTGTGGTCCACCATAAACTTCGGTCAATGGCTAGGGACATTGGAAAAACGACTTAGAATCAGTCACTATTGGCCACAGACGATAAGCTAGTTGTCACCTCGAATCCAGAACTTCAATATCCCTTCATACCTGTATTCTTGAACCTTTGTCTCAACTCCTTTGGCCATCCATCTTATTAATTTCTTCTGACCATGCTAATACAATAAAGCAACTTGGGGCAACATGGATTTCTGCGAGACTTAGATTGATGGAAAAAATTTTAATGCTAAAAGCGGTCGAGTAACTTTACAATCAATAGCAGTAGCTGGCATAGATATGCATCAGCCCTGTTTTCTGTACTGGATCAGCCCAATAGAAAGATATTGACGGAAAAAAAAACTATTAAACAGCTAAGATAATAATAATAATATCAGTGGTGAAGGACGACTAAGTGTGTTGGGTACGAGATGTAAAACGTACGAAATGTTGAAATTCGGTATTTAAGAGAAGATTAAGATTGTATGTATATCTTATGCTTCTATGCAGCTTGTCCCAGTGACTGTAACATTCTGAAATTGGATTCCTTACACGTAGTGACAAACTTGTTCATTTCTCAGTTATTTGATTGATTGATGATGTTAACTTTCGAAGCTCTCTCTCACTTTTCAATACACACTATTAATGATGTACCCATCATATACGGTTGCTTTTCCGTTTACTTTGTCGGTGAGTCGAACACGTCAATGTAAATTTTAACAAAGATTTAATGTCAAGCTTCTGGAAATATTCTCAACTATCCACTAGAAATATGAATGGAAAATATAAATAATATAAAACGTTGGGTTTTTAATAAAATCTTTAGTGAAAATTACAAGCTAAGATGCAGTATTCACTCATTAAATGGGCACCTATGTGACTGAAAGTGCTGATAACAGCACACTTAGTGAAAATCAAAGAAACTAAAGATGACCTTATGTGTATTCATTTACACTCGCACGTGTATTGTGTGATAATTTTAAGCATTTTTTCTATCATACTACTCAAATGTTTATTATTGTTCATGTTTATAGTTGACGTGCACAGTAATAAGGAAAAAAAACACTGAATTAATGCATCACCGATTTGCAGTGTACTTGAACGCATGAATGGTTTATGATTTCTTTTCCCATGACTTTTCTTTTCTAACCGAACACACAGAGATCTATTTAAAGTAATGAAATAACACGAAATATCTACATAATTTTCTTTCATATTTGGTATAAAGTACTTCTTTCATTAGTTATTCATCTTAGCAACTGTTTTTTAACACTGGATTCCACATGACAAAAAGTAGCTATTGAACAGCAGGCAAGAAAAATGCAATTTTCTTAGTCAGAAATACAGTTTGACGAGTAAAATATACTACTCTGAATTCCCTGGATTTCTCACAGTTGGATGGTTTATTAGGTAGAGTTGGTTTGATTTTAAAAACAGCGGAGTCACTTGTAGGGAAGAACTGTTCATGGTTATAAGTGAAGTAACTTCAATGTGAAAATGTCAAGGATAGACAAAATACAGAGCCTGGAAGCAGATAGTTGATGAATTAAAATATCCAGTGGTGATTGATTCTTTTTGAAGTCGGGAGATTATAACTTTCTTGGCTTTAAACAGTGATGATTATGATGTTTAATAATAATTATTGGCTACATGAACTGAGCTAGGTAGAATTGAATCCCTAACTTAAGAATTATTTGTCGATGACTAAGTAATACCGTTCTGATTTAAAATCAAAAGTTTATTATTTGTTTGAAAAATTAAATTGTGCATTTAAGTTATGTCAGCTGATATGACACTCAACATTTGACACAGATTGTTAGCAACACATGTTTATCACTAATAAATAACACGCAATAAAAAATCTTAAATAATACACCAGGTATAATTGAGATTCATTTCGATTGCAATAATACTACTATAAGTTATAATACAAGCATGTATTGTTTCAGTCGATTGAATTCGTCACGGATTAATATTGGAAGGGTATAATTGAAAACCAGGGAGCACTGGACAGTTATTTCATTTCAGTATGAGACTCCTAAGACTACTAGGACTATACAGCTGTTCAGTGCTTCATGGTTTTCAGTGGTACTCTACCAATCTGTGACGAATATGATCGACTTAAACTTAATGTCGATCTCCACGAACTACCTCAGTTCTATATATTGTAGCGGTTTAAAACTGCCTAAAGATATTTTTCAGTAACTGATAGTCATATGAAAATGGCATATTTACTGGTGGATCCTTTTATTCGTCTAAATGGACAGACACCACAAGCTATAAACTTTGGTTTAATCAGTACATAGATTAGACACATTCAGACTGGATTTTTTTATCAAACAGTGAGAACGTCATAGCCAAGTAATATATTTAAAAGAATTATTATTTCACAATTTTATTAACAGGAAATTCGTAAAAGTGATACGTTGAAATAAGAATGAATTTGCAGAATGTAAATACAAACTCGATTCCTTTACTCGATCCTAGAGATATATTTCATCAGAGATTCAAAATCACGAGTAAACGTGTCATCCTTCAATTTAAGACAACATTAATAATACTTATCTAGGACTTTAGAAGACTGAAGTGTAAATTATTAATGTCATACCATATTGAAAGGTAACTTAATTTAGAAATGGGAACTGTTTCATTTTAAGATATTATTATTTTAGTTTCCCTGTATGTACTTTGACGAGTTTTCGACAAAAAGAAATGCCCATTCTTTAAGCTTTCATTACTTTATAACTAATTTTAATGTAACAGTCGAAACAATGTTAGAGTCGTTTATTACATAAACAATACAATACTTCGTCTCAGCAGTAAGTGTATGCACGTACACATTTGTGCAGACTTGTTTTTTTATTATTTTATAGTTACATGTCACCTATCGATCTGAAGTAATCATTGAAAAGCCGGAAGCACTAAATAGCCACTTCATTCTAGTTTTAGATTACTTATAATCTTGTATCCATGACCCTATCTTAGCCCAAACTCAAGACCATCAAGTCTTACAGATAACTCCTTGTATTTGACCATTGAGTTACCATTTAATAGGTATATATTTCTAACTCTAGTCGGTCTACGATACAGAACAATAGTCACAATCCCCTATAGTCTAGAAAAATAATTATTTAACGGAAAAAATATTTTTATAAAAGTGTCTTGATCAGCGTATGCACACAAATAGATAGTAACACTTGGTAATCAATTTACTTAGATGCAGGTGTCATTGACCCTGTAATGTTTTAAGATCAAAGGTTAATGAAAAAAGCTAGAATTCACTTTCAATACGGACAATTTAGAGGTTAATGTTATTTTTGTTGTAGACCTTTTTATTTCTTAACAATGAACTTATTCAAACAATAGGAAAATTGATGTGAATAATATACCGGTGGAAACCTTATTTTAAATGTCGCATGCCATTTAATGTATATATGGAGAGAGAGAGAGAGAGAGAGAGAAAGAGAAAGAGAGAGAAGGAAAGAGTACAAATGAAGTAGATACAGTATGAATGGATGATGAATCAACTAATTTTATTTTGTTATATGTTAATTCTTTTCCTCTGTAGGAGGAGGTTGGAGGTTGGAGGAGAAGTAATTTTACTAACGATTACTGTATTGAGTCAGTTTCTAAACCTTGAACATAGATTAACAGGCCTCATAATTATAATCGTATTTTCATCTGCACCCTATCCACTACAAAATAATCACTCTTATAATTACCCCAAGCTTCTTGTTTTATGAATGGTATAAGACACCACAAACTGTTGGAAAGAAGAGGGGGAAATGTTATTATCTGAATTTAATGACCGATTCAAGAGCTTAGGTTAACCACGTTAATTTCAATATTTACTTAGTGCACTGTATTTAATAATTTCGGTCATTATTCTGTTCGTTCGGTGGATAACTGCTGCATATTAAAGTGTAGTTATTCAAACATATAAGTTATCTGAACATAACATGTGTAGGGAAGAAAACATGTTGAACCAAAATAAAACTAGAGAGAAAATTAGGGCATGAAGTGAAGTACTTATTAGAAATCACGCATATGTGTACTCATCAAAAAGTGAGTAAAATGTAGCCGAAAATTCTGAATTCAACATAATTAGTGAACATTAAATACAGTGTATATAATCGCACCTCACTTCAGTCTCGTGGTTAGTAAATCGAAATTCAACGATTAGTTTTTACTTATGGACCTTGTAGATACTGAATTCGATTGCATACATACTAGTAATGAATCTTCAACTATGGTCAAATTGATCTTTGATGAATTTTAGTTCTTTAAAGCCTTTAACAAATGAGTTTATTTTTTAAACAACAATTATTCATATACTTTGAAAGTATTTGTATTTTCCTGTTGATAGGGCAAAATACTTGTCCTAGATTCCACTTGTTATGCAGAATCCAACTTTAAAAGTTACTTGTTAAGTAGTTGAAGGATGTCGAAGAAAACTCTGGACCTAGGGTCCGTGCTAACAGACACTCATTGGAAAGATGTATTTTAATTTCAAGGAAATCGGTGCTGCTTAGTGGATTCGATTTAGAGTCGCCCAATGGCACAGTCTACTACTGTTATTACTGACGTATTTCCTTCGAGATTGACCTCATTAGATTGGCGGTTACATTACAACTTGATCAATACAATGTGAAGATTATCTATAGATACCTTCATGCTTTCGCGAACCATTCAACTAACAAATGTTTTAAATAACTGATAAATTTACCCCCACCGTTCACCCCATCTATATCAAATTAAAAGTTTTTTCAGCTTTGGGCCACACTAATTATATGACGGTTAGTGATGTAGTCCCATTGTCAAAACGAAACGAACTGAAATTTAGCTCCAACCTTTGACTTAATGGTAAAAAGTCAAGTAGTGTAGTTAGTAGACCACTACTCAGTATTCGATCTATTTATAGATATATATGACAATTGGTTCTGTTTAACAAATATAGATAATTCAATGATAATTTATCAAGAAAATATGAGATCAGAGTGTTCTAAATGGATTGGCTTGATATTTTATTTAGTACTGATAAGCTTTATTCTCTCACCGTGTTATCCTGCAAACATTGATCATAATTTATGCTAATAAGTATATGCTAGTTGATTACTGATTAGTAACTTATGTTTATCTAGTTCACAGTGTAATCCAAATGTTATCAACTAAATTCTAATGTAATTACAAATTTAAACTGAAATTAAACTAACTTGGTTCGAATCATATACAGCCATATTATTTTCTTTAAAATTGTTAGCATAACTTTTCGATTAGTATTAATTAACTAGAAATTAAAATCACATATATCCTACTGACTACTTGTAACCATTTAACATCAAAGATAAGCATAATTTATCATGATTGTGAAATATAACAGTACTTATTTTAAAATTTATGCAATAATAATAGTAATAATAATCAGTTTAAAGTAAATACTGTCTGTTTGTTTTAAAAGGAGCATTACAATGAACATTGAACAACTTTTGGTTTTTTTTTTTTTTATTTTATAACTGACCATTAGCTAAACAACAAAAACATTTTCAGTTAGTACTTCAATTGAATAAATGATTGTCTATTCAATTTCAATGAAAACAAAAAAAATTTTTTTTTCTTTTTTATTATCATTTTTATGTAGATTAATGTATGAAATCAGTAATCCACATAGAATGTTAATTTCAATTATGAATAATAATGAATTAAATTGTAGTCAACAATTAAATTCAATTTGTCATCAGAATAGATCGTTTAATTATTATAATGATTCATTGAAATTAGATCTATTGAATATGTCATCTAATTTATGCATAACAGAGTCTATAGAATCAAATCAACCATTATCATTTGATTCAATGAATGATTCATTTATGTATTCAGTTGAACATTTGAAAGATTTCAACATACGTAAGTGTTATTTCACTTTAAATAGTATTTATTAGATATAAGTAATATTTTGATAATTATTATAATAACCAACAGTCAATACTTTTATTACAATCGATAACAATGAATAAATATCATATTTTGAAGCCTTTCTAGGATCTTCGATAATTCTATTGTCAACTGATATGTAACTCAGATATGAACTATTTATTTTAACTGAGCATTCTGCATATATATACATTCATTTTAGATGTAAACATATTTACCAATTGCATGTAGCATTTATCTATAATCTCCCAAATGTTTTATGCAGATGAAAGTAGAAGGGGATAATAGATGAGAGTAGAGAGAAGCAGATGTCTGCATAACTTAAACACCAACCTTCTAGAGGTTAAGAGCCGTTCCATATTGTGTAGATTAGCACCTAGTGATAGTCCTTGATAAGATACCATCACCTAGTATTGTTCATTAAAACTACTATGGTAATCTTCAGAGTAGATTTAGTACAAAACTATCGATATTAGAGATTTATTTCTGATTACGAGAATATCAAGGACCATCTCTCATTGTCCTGTTGTACGAAAGTGAACCATATTGGGTGAATGCAGATTTTCCACATACTATAATAATGCCATTTGTGTACAATCAACATTTTAACCTTTTGTTCTAGATCAAGGCAAGTAGATTGTGTTGGAAGTGAACTGGAAATGTAGAATTATATTTGGGACAAAAAATGACACCTCAAACTGTGATCATTTTTAGTGCCCTTATTGTTTATATTTTGTATTGTTAATGAAGTCATTTTTTAAAATATTCCATTTCAGTATTTATCTCTTCTTATCAGTAATACTTTTGACTCGTATTGAAAAAGCCATACATTAATATACAAAGATTAGTTGACTGAAGCCAAGATAATATTATGTATGTTTACTCCTTATAGGTGATTAGATTCCGTCTATTAAGTTAAATGCAGCCACTTGTCTAGATAACTCGACATCATATGCCTTATGTTTTGATAATAGACATTTAGAAATAGTCGACAGGTAACCCTTCTGAAAGTTGGTTTCATGCTAGTTAGAATTTGTCAGAAAGGTATACTTACATTCAATGAGGTAAATGAAGATCCCCGTTAAATCTGAAACAGTTTTTACCAATTTCACATGCTGAGACGTTACCACTAAGCTGTTCAGATCAACTCTGACCTCCTATTTCAGTTTACTAAAACGGATCTTTTGGTTAAATCTGCATGAAGTTTTCAATCACAACACTGATTCACATTTATGGAAAACTATTTAGTATTTTGAACATATATATAGTTGAGACACCTTTATGCTATCGTTTATTATAAGTTAGTTTTAAATCATTAGCCTTTACTATATATCTATTCTACATAATTTTCTTTCCTCGTATTCTTTCTCTCACACAAGTGCATAAACATGCACACCTGCAGCCATTCAAACTTATCCATTAAGGTATTCATAGTTTAGTTGTCAATCATTTCAGTGATATTGTATATTAGTAACTTTTTATATCTGTATATCAGACGGTGAAATAGAAGTGTATCAGTTCAAAAAGATATGCATACATATTCAATTACTTATATTATACATCCATATGCTGTATGGATTAGACATTGTTAATCAATTTGCATTACTAATTGTATTCTATGACACAATTAAGTATCAAATAACAGATCTGGGGGATGGTTTCACTACAAACTGATGAAATACAGGGAGCACTGGACAAGTATTCAATCAAAGTTTAGGGCTGTTCGAAATTTTTCATTAGGTAATACTCTAGATCAAATCCAAAATATTTAAGTTTCGTAAAAAGTATATCATCACACATTTGTATTGATGAATACAACAGAAAACTTCACTATAGTCACTATAGGCTTTGATTCTAATAGATCTACCTGTCATTGGGTTATATCCGAAACATACAATTGTGAAGATAGATAATATATAGTAAAAGTTAGTAATCCCACAATACCGAGGTAAATATTGATCACCTCTTGTCTTTCCATTCCCTCCACGGCACCGAAAATAATGTACAGTATGAAATTCACTAAAATGAGGTATGTAGTGTCCAGTACAGTTATCATATCCATTGTGTTAAAAAACAAAATTGCAAGATGTTTAACTTTAGGATGTTCTCTGATTCACGTTGGAAATTCTTTGGACAGAAAAATGATCAAGCATATAAGATCGCTCTACGCGTCACTATCAAATAAAAATTAATCACGAATATAATTTCTAATTTCTCACACAGTGATGTTCTGTAACTGGCGTTTAACGACTAGATTACAGTTAAGGTGGTTTTACAAATCTCATAAATTTATCATACGTCGTTTCGGCCTTCATTCACTACATATAAACTAATATTATCTGCTACACCACCGCCAGAATTTACATAACTGTCCAGGTATAATAGTAATATAACATTACAATTTCTATGAAAACTATTTTATAAATTTGTAGCTATTACTTGTGTGAATATCATGTTTTACATATTCTCTTTCATATTATAGATGCTCAGAAAACAAATGAAGAAACTATTTTCAATGAACCATCAGAACAAAAGAGAAATGAATATTTGTATTCACCCAGTAATAATAATAATAATAATAATAATAATAATAATAATAATAATAATCAGCCAATTGATTTAACAATGAACCATAATGATGGGATTCAATTAAATTCTAAGAATACGAAATTCTTTCATTCAGAAATTAATTGTACAAATGAACATTATGTCAATAGAATTTGTTCTGGTAAGTTGTGATTATATTTATTCTGTATTACTTTATTATTGATTAGCGAGTGTGTACTCATACAAAGCCCAAAGCTCTTCATTTAAAAATACAGACTTTGGGACTATGAGTCAGTGGTATAAATTACCTTTCTTATCATCAAGTATGGAAGCTCTAAATTCAATTCCATGTGATGTCTTATGGAATCATTTTTGGGGAGTTTAAAAGCAAAACGAACTAGATATCTAGTGCTTTCTGGAGTCAGGTTAGAAGATTCAATTGTTAGTGTTGCTCACTTGTAATGCCTTAGACTGAGGAACTGGATAGCACGGATTTGAAGCTCATAAAGACCATTAGTTTTTTTAAAAATAATAGATATATTTCACCTTGACGAGTGCTATATCACAGGAAACCTTCAACCACTAAAATTTACTGCATGTGATTTTGAGTCGTTTAGGCTCATGGATTACAGGTTGACTTGATTGATAAAATCAGACCAGCATCAAGGACTAAACAAGGTTGTTACTACTCACTAAACAGTAGCCAATCAATGCATATATCACTTCATACCAAACATCTTTTTGAAGTATGTGGATGAGATATGAAGATCCTCACTTAACAGTATTGGATGTAAGTGGAGTTGTGAATATTTTCTGAAACTTTAAATAAAACATGATATCTGTCTACCTTGATGAATTTCAATGCATACATGGTAGTATAATTATTAGTCGAAATAGGTTTTCTCATTGGGCTAGTTGGCAGTAACTGGTTGTAAACAGTAACCTGAGTTTCTATTTATACCAAAAGAGACTCTTTTCATGAGCATCGAACTTAAAGTCGATACAGTCGTAGACATTTTGTAAAGTACATTTCGAGATCTCAAAGAAAAATAATGTTTCAGAGCATCGCGTTATTTTCTGTTGCCAATCTGTTATTCGAGGTTGCATTAATGACCGACTCCTGCTTTGTATCGTGTTCGTGTACACCTACAAGTTTATTTACTTACTATGTGGGGTTGGCTACACTAGCAACACAAATGAAACGCATTCTGGATGCCTCTCAGGATGTTGCTTTCATGGCTTTTAAAAGGTGGATATAAATCTACCTCTAGTTTACTACAAGAACATCTAATCGATCCTGGTTACGTAACCCCCGCATACCAAAAATGATTGGGTTGGAAGCTAGCATAAATTAAAGACTTTGCATTTCAGAAGCTTTGGAAATCCTACCGTTAGAGCCTGGTTCTGTAGTGCAATAAATGTGATTTCCAAATTTCCTTTGGGTCGTATATATTTTTCAAATTAACAGTTGTTCCTCTTACATTTTTCTCCCTCATATATGAAAATCATTTTCATTCCTTATTCTTAGTAATTAATTTTCGTAAACGACTTTCAACTTTTCATGATTATTGTTGTCTTTGGTACATGTTTCTTTCTTTTAATCACATCTACCAAGATAATATACCTCTCCGTAAATTATTCTCATAAAAGGGATTTTTCTCAATCATTTAGATAATTATATAATTTGCTTGTGATGTTTTACAAGTCGGTATATCATTGTTATGTAATATTTTTTTATAAAAAGTCATAATAATCACGATTATACAATATTAGTGAATGACATCGTCTAAAGGAAAATTTTCTTTACTGAGTTGTCTTCGTTTTTTATTAGGTTAAATTGTCCTTTCTTTCCTCTACCTGGATTTCACTATAGGATGCCTTGGATATATCTGTAGCATTTTCAGTTTACCTAGATTACTGCAAGTAATATAAACATAAATGTTATTAAGTACTGAGTACTTAAAATGTTTCTGTCAACTTTAGATACTAGATATGTTGTTACGTTTTGAGTTGATAGTGTTTGGATTCCATTTCAAATAGACTATAATTGTATTTAACTCGCTTGACAACAAGCTGTTTACAAATAATAAATTGTTTAACAATTATACCATAAAAGGAACGTGATATGTTGCAGAATATCTGTTTCGATCTTATTTGTTGGCATTCGGTCAGGAACCTGTAAGTTAAAACATAGAACTAACCACCATAATCTCATACCTAGTAGGATCATCCTGAATCACTTACGTGGGAAATATAAACTTGCTCAATCGAGTAGTCTATGTTTTACAATATGATTACAATTAAGTTACACCAAATTTCATTTGACAAGTATAACGTCAGTCAGTTATGTACAACACATAACTTGGCACACTGGCGTATAGGTCCATGTTGTCACACCACATTAGAGCGATGAGACAAAGTTTATAAGATAAACACGATAATGCAACTCGACAGGATGGAATGAAACAAACGTATGTATGAAAGAATAACTGATTTTAAGATCTAGAAGAATATAAAGAGTGAATAAATAACGTTCACGAAATAAAATATGACACTGAACTGATCATTACATAAATATGTATCATTCTACCATAATGTATTGATTGGAGTATGTGAACTATGTGCCTTCTAAAGTCATACGTGTTTAAATACTCTTAATCGGTTATTTTCCTGCTAATTCATTGGATGAATGCTACACATTAGTAACATATCTGGAAGAAGACATGTGACTGGTTAATATAGTGTGACAGATATATGAGTCAATGGCTAAACCTTATATATATATATATATATATATATATATATATATATATATATATATATATCTTGTATATCATTGGTTGTTGTTGCTGTAATACATACGTGTGAGTGACTAGTTGGCTCCTTGATAAATCAGTCGGATTATTGTGCCTGAGCAATAGATTAAGGCAAGGCTGGGTGCTAGCTGTAGGACATAGCGCTGCAGATAATAGGATTGATAATATCGGCCATCCCTGCTCAGATACAACAATTAGAACATAACTTTAACCGGAAATTTCATTTCAAGTGTGTGAAGTTATCTTCATAGGTTTTCTATGAATATGTTCAGTGTAGCGCTTCTGTTGAGTGAAAAATGCAAAAATCAGTACAAGTCATGATATAAAACAAAATTTGTATTGGTGAATACGATTTAATATGAAGGACTAATCCAATGAATGAATTGAAAAATGACTGAAAGTGAAGGGTGTCACATTTAATGAACAATAAAAATCTAAGGCATAACTTTAATAGGAACATTGTTTTCATATTACATTAACTTACGTAAATTGATGCTATTATCATGAATTAGTGTATGTTTTTGTATGTGACGGACGTAATGTTATCTCCCGCCTTTTCCCCATCTTTATTAGTTTAAAAGAGTAAAAAAAAACTGCATTCAAATTTACATTGAACTAATTATTAAAATTGCAATTTTTTCCTTTAATTTTTCACTTTCATTGTCAGCATATCGTGATTTCTGATAGAAATATTTAACTAACTAGATAAACAACCATTTTAGACGCCATTTTCAATCAATTACTGATACATCTCTAAACACTTTGATTAGTATGTTATATGAATTTTACAACCAACCTTCATTGTAATACACTATCTTGTCTTTTGTATGTAATGTAACAATGTGGTTTAGGGTATAGAAGTATGTTGCAGAAGTATGAATACAAGCATGCATACAAATTATTGAATGATCTGTCCAAAGAGAATGGTCATACGTCTTTGTATAAACACAAAGGAAAGAGTGGATAGAGAAACAGAAAAAAAATTAGACTTTTTGCCATAAAGAATAAATTTAGAGTTGTGAAAACAGTTTTCTGCTTTACCTTAACATGACTTTTCAGAAAAATGGTTTTATTTTTAATGTCAAGCTGTCATCATATTTTTCCCATGTATATATATATATATATATATATATATATATATATATATATATATATAACTTTTGGTTTTACTGTTGATCTTTGTAAGTTAAATTTTCTGTATGTCAGTGAGTAGGCATATCTGTCTATGATGTATAGAAGAGCAAGTGAGACAGAGATAGTAGCAGTGGGGGTTACTGTTGCTGTTTTCCTATTAGACATATTTATAAACTAATTTTTGATTATCATTTCATTAGTGAACATAGTAATCACTAACATTTCAAAATGATTAGCAGGGGGCATATTTACATTATACTATTGTTCCTTATTAAAAGGGACTACTTTATATTTAGTGATAATATCTTTTAACAATAATTTATAGCAATTTATTATCATGGAATGTATATGGTGCATTAGTGTGTAGGATTCGAATTAAAAGGAATTTACTATAAAATGTAAACATGTTATTACTTGCATAAATGTAGAGGATTGCTCGCTTCACAAAATGACTTCATCTTAATAATTAATGAAAAATAAAACTTTCAGATGGCTGTTTAATCTTGGTTGATCTAAGTAGTAGAAAGGTTGAACGTTCGATCCGTAACTGGATAACGAGTAAGTACTGCTTATTTGTTATCAGATTAGAGTCAGTAAGTGATTATCAAACAGGTTGTTCATTGAAAATGCTAAATAGTTCAAAGGAAATCTTAAGAGTTAAATATATGAACATAACAAAATAATTTGATTATATTTTATTAAAGTTAGCTCAAAGTAATGAAACAATGCAGAAAATACAAAATATAAGCTGATAGATTATTGAAGATGAACTTATATTAAATAATAGTAACTGTTTCACACCTGGTTATGTAAATGTAACGTTAGAATTTCTAGATATATCGTGAAAGATTAATCACATAGCAGTAATTCACTTGTTCAGAAGTATCAATGTTGAATCATTCAACATTTCGTAAACACTTTTGATTACGATTCATGTAGTTTGTATTAAATAAATTGTATCTAAATACTTCATTCATCTTGTAATTAACTGTACTGAAGTGTTAGTTCGTTTGTATAAATTTATTCGTTGAAATCTAAAATCATGTACGTTGTCATACAAATTAGTGTAATTTATGCAACCACTATTCTTACTTTATTAAAAGTTTATCCTCACTATTCATTAACTGCAATACCGTAATGGTTAATGACTTAGTTTTTTGTCTTTTTATAAGAATAAAGGTAGTATGAAGTATTAATTCAATAACGGAAAGTTGTGAAGTTTATTGTATGAAAGTTTTTGTACACAATAAACAGGGATTAAGTAGAAATTATATGCGATTGTAAAATTGTTTTATCAGCATTTATATTTTTCTTAGATTACATGAAAACAAATTACTAGTGTCAAGTGAAAGATTTTAATCAGGCAGTGAACTACTTAATACCATAGGGTACTGAGCAGCATCTTTATTTGAATATGAGTCATCCATGGTCGCACACAAGACTAAGACCAAGGACTTCATGTATCACTAAGTTTAGAATTGTCCTTAATCGATAGAACTGGATGAAGTTGATTGTGTCACAACTTGAAAGGAGACTAAAATAAACATAAATGGCCCATATAGTATTTAGCTCACCACGAAAGTTGAAAATGCTGACTTTGGTTTCCGTTGTTATCATTAAGAGACAACATTAATATCTATCAAAAAATGCGACTGAAACAGCCTCATGGTTTTTGTGAAACTGAGTCCACTAAGCTAAATGTTTCGATTCTAAAGCTTTCATCTAAGTTCTGAAAACTTCATACAACAGCCTACTTTATGTGAACTCAAACTTTCGATTATTCTGCAAATGTTAAATCATTTAGTTCTAGTGCCCTTGTTTATGATTGATTGTATTCATTTGTACTATTTTCTAAGCTGATCTTTGATCATATAATTAATTAACCAGTTCATTTTGAGACAAATAAAGGCAACCAATCACAAACAGGCTATAAATGAAAACCTATTTGCACATGAGGTAGACGCAAATCAAGTTGTCCAGAAGGACAATGAAAGCTTTATAATTAAACTGTTGCGTTTAGAGAACGCAACACCACTAAAAGTACCTACCTGAGATGTACATTTTCTTTATTATTTTATGGTCTTCAATGAACTCTCAAGTGATACTATTTACACTGGAAATCTGTCTTCTTATAGAGTAAAGCTTATAGACAACCATTTTAATAGATACGCCATGCCTATACGTAATCAGTTTGATTATGAATTGTTATTATTCTATATTTGATTATTTATGTAATAACATCATGTTCTTTCTCTTCACCTTTACTTCAGTTGATTCAGATCAAAGGGATTCTATAATACTTCCATGTTTATTATGCAGAACTATCCAGAATTCACCATGTCAATTACTGAATCATTTAGAAAGTATACATAAAATAAATTTTGATCAATTTACAACGAGCAACAAAAGTTATTATCATCATATTCAACATAAACAATTGAATATTGAACAAAAACAATCAATCGATTCAAATGCAACCAGTGTACATAATAAAAAATTAATCATTATCGATAATTTAACAAGCAATAATGATAAATATTCTAGCAGTTTTATAAATTATTTTAATTTATTTAATTTATTATATAATTATTTATTTGATAATAATCATCATAATAATAATAATAACCAGAAGATCAATGAAGAAACAATTAAATCCAGTTACCCAGTGTCATCAAAGAATGATTACTTTATACATTTTGAAAGTCATCCCAATGTTAGTTCTAATTATGTATGCATGACCACTGAGAAAAATAACAATACAAATGCATTATGTAATCATCAGAATAGTTCAATACATGAAAGTAAAGTATCTAATGATCCTTTTTTAAATAAAAATTTATTTCACCGTTCAAATAAAAATAAACAATTCATAAAACAACACAATTCAAGAGATATTCCTGAAAAATTGCCTTATTCATATCAACATTTTAGTAATATATTTGACAATATTACCAACAGTAATATATTAAAAAGACAATCTCCTAAATTAACTTCTTATATAAGACGTGATATATGTGAATATTGTGGTAAAATTTTTCGAAATTGTAGTAATTTAACTGTTCATCGACGTACACATACAGGTGAAAAACCATACCATTGTAATTTATGCACATATTCATGTGCACAATCGTCTAAATTGACAAGACATATGAAAATACACATGAAACAGCATAATAAACTAAATATTATTAATTCACTACAGTCAATGAATAAATCGAAACTTACTAGTAAACATTGTAAGAACTTTACAACTCCTAGTAATTATGAACATCATTTAGAAGATTGTAATTAAGTTGCTGTAAAATTGAATAAAACTCGTGTATAATTTAATATCCACAAGTTATTTAATGAATGTAGCATTAATACTAACTTACTGACTATCAATCATGTGACATACATTGTTGACAAGTTATTATTTGAGCGCCATTTTAGTGTCAACGTTATCGTGTTAATTAAAGCAATAGCGATCCATTCCAAATTATTTTTAATTTAATTGTTTAACTACTTATGTTAAGATAAGTAGACAAAAAATGTGCTTCATGCCTTGAATATAATATAGCAATTTCATAAACAGGCTGATAACTTTGTAATTTCCTTGATTTCAAGATAAGTTTTTAAAATCACTAACTGATTAATATCGTGATTTTAGCGAAATGGCATTTTTATTTTAGTCGTATCGCAATGTACAAGCATTAACTATTCTGAAGTTCTGTATTAGAGCGAAATAATTGACCAACGATCTCAATAGTTTCTTATTCAGTTTAGTTTCTTGAAAAACAAAAGGTTAAATTTTTTATCATTAGTTTCATTAAGTGTTGTAAAACCTCGTCTTCACACAAATGAGAGCCGTCGTCATACGGCAGAGACCCCGTTCGGTCAATTTAAATGAATGAAATAGTTACAGTAGGTTCATTCTAATCGGAGTATACGTACATTTTTTTATAGTTAACAACGGGACCATAGATCATTAGTATCCGAGACAATTGATGATGGTATGTTGTATTTCTGGATGAACTTACCTTGAATAATAGGACTTTAACTTTAGTGAAAACAACAGTATCTAATGACAAATGCTAATAGGAAATTCAGTCCAGAAAATGCTAGAAACAGTAAGACTTTAGTATCAAGTAGTAACGTATTAATGAATTGAAAAAATGAAATGACAATCGTTGAAATTTCATCAGGGAAAATAACGCTTATTGAGAAGCAAATACTTTCAACTGGGTCTCAAACAGAAATAGACGCCGACTATAGATTCTATTATTGCACAATATATATGTATTAAGTTTATGGAATTCAACAATGAAATTGTAGTGTTCAACGAGTGTTTTTAATATTCCTACATCTAAAACATCCTAATATAATTTGTATCACAGTCTTACGATCCCATAGAGGTTTGAAATTTAGGATTTTTGAAATAATAAAGGAGCATACTTTTATTACACACAGTTTAAACTGCAATAGATTGAACTCCAAAGTGATTTGAAACTATTTGAGATTTTTGTGGCGCTGAGTTAAGTGGCAAGACCTGACATTTATTTCGATGTAATTGATTCACTAAGAAATTTGCGTACTTGGATTAAGCCAAACATTTGTGAAGATCTAGGTTAGTGTTCCCATCTATTTCCTGTCAAATATTTTACATTCATAAGAAACTACTTACTGATTGATTATTTTATAGACATGAATTTCTATTTTTCGTGAACCGAATCTTTCTACGAGAGACATCCATCATTTCACCTCATTAATAATACCATCTTCTTATTGGTCTGAGGGTTTCTTTTTACATTATTCCTTTATATTGATATGTACTTGTTATGTTGGGCGATTAAAGAAGAGTAACACACTCTAAGAACTGTGTTTTAGAACACTAATTCAACTATTCTTACAGGGGGTTATGTAAACATTTCGTTTCTATGATTGTTATGTTCCTTTTACCCTATTTTCTCGATTAGTATATTCACTCTTAGCATATTATCTTTTACTATGAACTACAGTTAATTGGTTTGTACAAGTTGTTCCTATTCACAACTACTTTTTCCTTTGTTCTGTAATAATGTTAGATTCTTAATTGGTTTGCTGTGCGGTCTGACTTTATGCATATATAAAGGAATGTATGAAATATAATTCGATTCTGTCTGGTTGGTCTATTGGCTTATGTTCTTCTTATTCCGGCATGGGACTCAGTGAGCATAGGGCAGACAAGCAATTATTGACTAGGCGCACCTAATTGGCATTCGGTCAACCAAACAAAATTTCCCCGCGTCATAACAGTACTCAATTATAAAGTGTGAATATGACAGGCGAAATAAATAGGTGTTAACTGACTGAGAAATGAGTAACCTGCAGTAACCAAATGCCCTATTGATTTGTGATACATAAATATGCTTTGTTTTTAAGATTTTATAAATAAGCACGTTGCTTCATCATTTAAAAAACTTATCTTTCTGGTTCGTGTTTGAATAGAATTCATTCGGGGGTTTGAATCATTAATCACAACTCGTGAGTGATTATCACTCAGCCATATCGTATCATTACATTTTTATCTGTTGATATATACTACATTATTTCATTTAATAATTCTTAGTTCTCTAAATTATCAACAACCTAATTCATAACAGCATAGTGTTTAAGTTATACAAACTTACCAATTATATTTCAATAAAAAACGTTACTTGTAGAAATGTACTAAGAAGTATTAATTAATTTACTCGGAAGTAAGTAATGAATTAGTGATCAAAACATTTGATTTATGGTCATTTAGCTTGCATGATGCGGTTTGGTTAATTAGGTAATATCGTCAACCGAGTACTGACTAAGAAAGAACTTAGGTCTTTCGTATCCAGATGACTATCACCAAACACATAAGGTCATCAATATTGTGCACTCGATGTTTAGTGCAACTAGTAATTAGTTGCGTAATGATTCGACAATCCGATTAAGAACCAAAATTAAGACCAATATGATTATACTGACACAAGTAAACACAGTCATGAGTAGAAAACATACATACATAAAGAAATGAAAAATATGTCGCAATGTTCACTTGAATTCATTACACCGACTATGTGTTATCACTTTCGTTAACCAAACATGACCGCACAAGCCAAAATATAAGAAACACAACACAACAATATAGAAGTAACTTCTTACTGAAATACTGACATAAATTATTGACAAATAAATAAACTATATTTCCAGCAAAAAAGAAGTAGGGGAAAAGCACTAAAGTAAAAAGAAACGCAATAACAGGAGAAAGTCATAAACACTACAAATACAAATTTTGACGTATCACTTAATCACTAAAGATGGTGAAAAATGTATGCACGTACGTATGCCTAATTGATACCGGTTAACAAGAAAGAATGAAAGAAAAATGTGAAAGGTGTAATTACAATGTTGACAATGTCGATTTTCTGAATTGACACATAATATACAACATGTAATAGTTAAGAAATCCAAGTGATAGAAATAGAGAATGAACATTCATTATTAAACAATTTCGTTAAAATACATAAAAAGTGAGAAAACATAATAATAGTAATACGGCAACATAATGCCTACTTCTTAAGAAATCAGTTTTACTAAAAAAATATCATAAATAACAGAATGGGATCGTGTGTAATGTATGCAACGAAAATATGTATACAGGCGTTTTGAACATATAGCATTCAAATATCCAACATGTTGTCAAGTAACTTAACAAAAATCATAATTCACTCAAACTAAAATTAAGAAACTATCGACTTGATATATTCGCATAGTTTAGCTTCTTGCTAGATACCTAAAACATATACATCCAGAACACGAATGATGACGGGAACAGCACTACCTTCGAAAAAAACTTTTAATGAAAAAGGGAAAACGAAGAATGAATAACTCGATGCAAAATATGTGCATGACCATGATTTAAATTGCTTTGGTAATTTTTCCAAGAGTGAGATCATCTAAGAGATGAAAATAAAATAAATGAGTAACATTACCAATTGCTTTATAATTAGTAAGTAGTATAGTTCAAATGTTGTAAATTTAAATAATGACAAAAAATGGGAATTAAATTTTACATCCTCAGTACTGTACGCCCATGCCATGTTCAAATCAGAATATGGTAATTGGTCCATTTTTAACTAATCAGTGCTAGCAGACAAAATAAGGACATGCTAGAAGATCCTCTAATAATTGGTATATAACTCCTTGTCAACGTTACTGCACCCTTTTGTTCAGAGTTATTCCTTTACCTAGTGTTGCCTCACATTTGTTTTTCTAAAGTGGAATGATCCTGTCAAATGATAGTGTTCGGGAAATATTAGACGATGTAACGAAAGTCATTGTCAATTGAGATTATTACGAATTACGTAGATTTTTTCTATGATACAAATGTGAACTTACCAATCAGTACAAACTTTTCTAACCTAAGTTATAAACCTATATAAAGTCTATTCTGTACTATTTATAAAGATTCAAAAATCAACAGTACAATGGATCGTATTATAGTGAAGAGGATAATTGAATGGTGATCATTTAAGTGCCATACTAGGTAAAATTAAATATGAAAAATAAAGTAATGGATTTAGAATACAAATGGTCGAATAATCAAAGTTTATTGTATACTACGAGTAAACAGAATCCAGTCAACAAAAGTTGATAGTAGGAATAGAAAGGATATGAAGTTCATAAAAAAACGGAATAGTTTTGAGTACTGATGTAGATTCATTCATAGTTGATGTTTTCAACTGTCTATAATGCTTAGGCTTATTTACTTTTTCGAAAACCTGATAAAGATACAGGATTGGTATTAACTAACTTATCGCTTAATAATACAAATCAAATATGCCAGTCCACGAAGCTGATAACCGCAACTATTAGTTGATGAAGTTGAGTGATATGGCTCAGATGCGTTCACTTTTTATCTCCCACTTGATAATGCACATCTTTTACGAGAAAATATGTTTAGCTGTAAACAGAAAGAGTTATTTGTACAGACAGGGCTAGTAGTGGTATACACAGAAGTGACATTACAATATTTTATGCTATACAACAATAAAATCACCACAAAATCAGTGTATGGGCGTTCTGATATATGTTTATTTGCATTCGCGAAAAGTTTTCACAGAGAATAAAACTATCACAAACAGCCTGAAGTTGAAGAGATGCATTTAATTACATCTATACAGAGGAATGTTTGAAGCAGAATGATGGGATAAAGACCTACCAAGATGTAAATAAACACTAATATTGTGGTTTGGCTTCCGAAATTCAATGAGAACAAATAAAGGTGTTGGTAAAGAAAATAAGAGCAATTCACTTTCTTCATTCGAATATCCTATCAGTTGAAACTTCCGAACCGTATAAATAGCATTCAACTGAATAACTTTCTTATTAATAAACTAAGCAAATAATTAGTTAATATTCAATCATTAAAACGCAAAATTACTCGCAAACAAAATGCACTTACATAAAAGTTAAATGAAGAGAAAATACAAAAGAAAAGAAAAAAATAAATCATTCTGAACTAGTAACAGTTAAACAATAACCAGGCGTGTAATTCGAATGTGGAACATCATTAATCACTGAATGACCAGTATTTAGTTAAAAGAGGTAGAACTCTCAAGTAACATAGATTGACGAATTCCATTTGGTGAATAAATATCATTAAGCTGATAAGAAGTAGATGATATGTTATGTGACAGTGATGGGATGGAAACTATTTCATCCGATGATGACGGTGATGAACACGAAGAAGAATAAAGACGATCTTCATGACGATGATGATTGTGAGAGGAAGAAGTAGGAGGGGAATGAGATGAATTATTATTAGTAGTAGTATCACGGTGATTTTCAGAAACAAGATATGAGTGAGGAGATGAGCTTGAAAGTGAATCAATCTTAGATTTATTTTCATTTTTGCAGCGAGATAACGTTTCATATTTTTCCATATTCAATGTACGTACATATAATTGTTCTTTAAGCAATTCCAAAAATTCTTCTTCAGATAAATCACTTTGAAATAATAATTTAATGGGTTTCGGACGTATTGTTGTTAAACAAAATGGACATCGTGCATGCAATTCAAAATTATGTCGATTTAATAATTGTAAACTACACCAATACCTAGTAGTAAAAAGAAAAAAAACAACAACATGAGACTATTACTAAAAAGGGTTTGCAGAGTTACAACAGGACAAATAATGCAGAATCACAATGTTGACGGATTATTTTTTGTGTTACCAGAACTCGTATTGTTAAATTGTGTTGACTAAAATGTCATTGAATAAGACATTTGTTTTCCATAATCTATTGGCTTCGAATGGACTCATTAACGATTATTATAAACTTATTTATTTTCGAGTTATTGCAATTAAGCCTTAAGCCTATTACTCCATTTCTGTACAGAATTTCTCTAGCTTTGTTTACACTGTGTTTTGGATTTCTCCTTAAGAAGTGATTTATTACGTGATGCATAAAAGTAGTCGTTCCATTCCATTCAATAACTCACCGCTTGAAAGTTGTATTTCCTTTCTTACACTCGAGAAGTTTGGGTCAATCATTTGATGTGCTAACCAATCAGTGTTCGTTTAACTCAATCACAGTTCGTAGGTGTTAATCTTAGTCGCTTTTATCCGTATAAAGCCATATCCGTCTCAGTCGCCACAGTCATGCTCATCTCTCATGCACTCCAAGGTCACATCATACAGGTTATTGAATTTGGGAATTTCGGTCATGAACTGATTGTACATAGCCAGTTATTGAAAACTCAAAGAGCTGGGTAGATGTAGAGAATATCCAACTTTAAGACTGATAATCTGGCATCTTGTGGTTTACAATCTCATTTTAAAACTCAAGTGCTGATGAGGAAGTTTTGCCGTTCCAGTAGGTGAATTTCGAAAAAAAACCACCCATAAGCACAACCAGTACAAAGCTAAGGTTATTAACATGAACTGATCAAGTATGCTTACGTCAACTTAGAAAAAGCACTGATGATGTTGCTTAAGATGACAACAAAAGCGCTTAATTAAATCATCCAGCTAACAGAAATCGATATTATCAAACCATAGTAAACGAAGCGAGAGTCGAACATATTTTAATAAGAATTTGAGCATATATATATATATATATATATATATGACTATTACGAAGTACTTTAAGAACACATAAATTACTTATCTATGAACAAATACATAATAACACCACCAAATTAAGTAAAATAACAATAAAATGCATTGTGTATTCTTATAGATAGCTAGTGGAACAGATAATAGAATTATCCTTTTAAAACTAAACTTCAGTCAACAATAGGAAGAAACGAATTGTAAATGGCTTGACACAATTTCGGTATTTTACGAATGTTGTTTATTATAATGAGGTTTGTAATCGAACAATTTGGTGATTGATTTATGTGCTTGATGTGATTCGATAAAGTTTGGTGATCAGATTAGCCGAATAATAACATAATTGGCTGTAGCGTGATGATTCGTGTCAGTAACCATAAATAGATTCATGAATTAGAATATAGCTATATTTGTCACCTGGAAATTAACGATACTAGCAATTTGTGCGGACTAAATAAAAACAGAAAACAATTAGTGTATCTAGTTTAACACTCACAGTGGATAAACTAAGTATAACGGGAATGGGTATCCGCAATGAGATGGCATACAATGTAGGATGTTAAGCTGACCAAGGATTAGTGTGAAGATACATTAAAAATCAAAGTTATTACTGATGCAGTTCAGTTTGTCAGATCTTTAAAAAATAAACATGAATCGTAATTACACATAGTCACACCAATAAGGATTTTTATGCAGTTTTCACTGAACTTTAGTAGATGAATGAAGCTGCTAATTATATCAATAGTAAGTTTACTAACAGTATGGATAACAATTATACTATAGTGACCTGCTCAAACGTTTGAACCACTTTATTTTTCTAACTTGTCATGTTGCAACTAACCATTTTATTTTAGGATTGTTTAAAGAAATTAATTATGGCTGCTACTTGTATGCACCCACATAACATTCTAGACGACTTATCCCAATACTAAATACCAAAGAATTTAATTGAAAACATTGAAGTTGCTAGTATATTTACCTGTTGGTCTATTCCATGAAAAGGCGAGAGACGAACATGTTCGAATGGGTGAATCTCGTATAGGATAGATGGAAAAATAGTTGTAGAAACGAAGGTATCGCGTTGGAATACGGGTTGGATACACTGAGTGCTTCAATGTGATTTCGTATTAATCAGACCTATTTTACAATATTGCTTAGTTCAAATTAAAAATTACCTACTTTAACAAAATTCAGAGCACTGAGTTAATCAATTGATAATATTATTAAAACTAAATGTGTCGGTAATTTATACAATTTTTCGTTAGCTAACTGAGAACTGGGAATGTTAAAAAGATGTAACAATAGACTATGTGTTCGGAATGTTATTCCCCAGGAGTCATTTGGTAAACCTATTGCTTTTGTAACTTATTTGTGTGAATCTGAATTTCTCATTTTCGCGACAGAAGCACCTATTATTACCTTTGGTTCGTGTTTCCCACCCTGAAAGATATTTTTCGTATACATACGCAGGAGTTGATTGCATGTTATTCGTCTTCTGGAATGCTTATGGAAATACATTTTTTCTGCTTATGCTGATCCTCTTGCTCTAGTTAGCTGGGTTGGGGCGTAGAACATAGCTTAGCTTCGTTCAACGCCCTTAGATCGCTGGTTAATGTTCTCGTTCGGTCGTTTTAAGATAATATGCAACACAGCAATTTAAAAGCAGTAGAAATATCTTCGTTAGGTATTTTAAGTGTATTCGATCTGAAACTATTCCATAAAAATTCTTAATCGAAGCGGTACCACAGTGATTAATGTGCCTAATTTGCAGCCACTAAAGTTCAAACTTTCAATTGGGAAAGAGAAGCATCACCAGGCCTTTCACTTAGAATGTGGCTCGGTGTAAAGTAAACGAGCAAAAGATTACGTCAATAGAGGTGTTTACCTCTATAATTGATTCTTTATGAGTTGTTGCACAGTTAAATCAGACCTAATCTGTATGGTATATCATTAGAATGCACACATAAAATATGTGGTGTACCGTTAAATATGTTTTAATATTTGGTCTGGCTTACCGTACAGTATTTTCTGAAGCAATATGTCCACAAGGATTAAAACAATGAGTAGCCAAGTTTCGATCAACGTAGAATGCCGATTCAATACCCATACGTAGTGGAATAAATAATGAAGCTTGTAAGCACAATGGACATGTTCGACGACTATTTCTGAATAAGTTAAGAAAAACAGACAGCAAATAATAATTAAGAAAATGTAAAGAAATGTGGGAAAGTAAAAAGACTACGAAAGGTATTCACAATCTGTTTCTCACTATATAATTTTCACTGTAGTCAATTAAAAACTTGATATAAGTTATTAAAAAGACAAAAGGAACAAGATTTGAAGAACATATAGTGTTTAAATGCTTTTTTAAGGAAAAGTAAAAGGTAAGTGAAAATATGCAGTATTAAAATTCATGTTGTTATTACCAAAGACATTTACTTCTCAATGACATTAGTAGACTTATCTTCATGAAAAACTAAGAGTTAATACGTTCGGTTATTTGATACACTTCGAACAGTTAACTATTCTCTTTTATTCTCATTTACTTTAATATAAATCCATTAATTGTTGGTTTTCCTTTTGTGCTATTTTAAACGCGCAACAAGTTACTTTTGTGAATATTTTTACATTGATACACCAGGCTGTGTGCCTATTTTCGGGTAAAAATACACACGAACTTTTAAATATGTTGGTTTAGTAATTAAATAGAACTAACCATTTCACACCAAATATCCCTGCTAATCATATTCCCGTCTTCGTAATAATAGTATCAACATATGAAAGCTTGTCATAGTAATTTAATTAGAATGAAGTACATATGAGGTATGATGCTGACTTGTGTAACTAGCGTTTTGTGAGTAAAAGATGGGAAATCAGAAAAATGTCAGTAAAATACCTAAAGTATGGATACAACTAAATTTATATTATTTAGCAAGGTGACTAGAGTTTGATTTGGGATGAAAAATGGATGAATGAATGGCTTTATTGAGTTACCTCTTTTTTCTTGTACTCGCTAATCTGAATATTAAAAGCTATTCAAGAATGGAATAATTCTTTAAAATATGCCAGTACTATTAATGTAATTAAACCAGATTCAGAATATTTATGTCAGATGTCCAAAGAACAAAGGAGAATAGCAATGGTCATGATCATCTCTAAATAATGATATCGAACAAACATATACTTTAAATCAAGAATAGTTTCAAAATAACTTGAAAAACGTGTTTTATTTTATGATTTAACTGTAATCCCAACGCGTTTTCTCCTATTTTGACGACTGATTATAATAGGAAATGGTAATAAGAGAGCTAGTTTCCAGGTTGGTTGGTGTTCATTAGTTGCAACAAATCAATAATAGTACTAACAGAGATAATGGAAGATGAATGTAAATTTTAATCATCATATACTATTGCATATTAGTTTTATCAACTTACACATCCCCAGCTGCACGCCAATTATGCCAACCATGTACATGACCACAGCTTACATAAACATAAGGCATTTGATCAGGACTAATTTGATCAGATTCCGAATTTAATGAAGAAACATTGTCGTTATTTAAAATCTCATTGTTATTTCCAGAATTAACAATATCAGAATGAGTCGAAAAATGTGTACTTTGAGGTAAAAGTGGGAGTTTCAATGTACGATACAGGACTGGACATTGAATATGAGCTTGATTCAAACCATTTATCTAAAAACAAAAAGTGACATAAACAACAAGACTGTAGACTAAGAAAAAAAACAAAGTAACAATAATAACAGTTGAGTAAGATAAAGTAAAGTTCCTTGTAAATTAAATTCAACTACCTAACATCTAAACATAGTGTATGAGACGTGGAGTCTACTAAACCAGTAGCCATATTGCATCATGGCCGATCAAATTCGGTCAGCATTTTAGTCTAGATAAACATGATATTGGTTACTAATCAGTGAATAATCAATGTAAATGAAGTTACTTTTTGTATCCGGGTTCTTATGCTCTTCATTCTAATGAAAAAAAAACAGTTTTATATTCCCAAAGTCAAAGTAATACATGAACAAAGGAGAAGTTAAAGGTGAATATTTTTGAGAAATACATTGTTTACATAAGTGTTAAAACGGGATAAAAATGTTATTTAGGAGACACTAAGCAAATCAGTGCCTTGGTACAAACAGGACAGAAAAGCTAAAATAGGGACGGGAGTCATGAATTCAGTGTTTATAAAGACAGTGAAAAAAATCTCCCATGAGATTAGTTTATGAATTTAGAGACAGTTAATTTATCACTGTGTAACGAACACACTTCATACAACACAATTCAAATTAGCATACTAAGATTCAAATCATACTTATTGCACTAAGGTAAAGCACTACTACTGTTGTACGTAGAACTAATAAACAAACTGTGAACATTCACGGCCGTATGATAGCTCAAAACTGAGAGGTCAGTAAACTAAATGTTTTAATATATTTACGCTCCCAATTAACGATATCAACATATGTTATGAGCACGGTCTTCATTCATCACCAGTACCAAATAATTATAGCTGCTATTAGAAAATTGAAGACTTGTCACCGAGGAGCAGTATTGGCGAGGGAACAGTTTAGTATATCTCTTGTGGTAAGGAAATATTGTAATATTTGTCCAGTTCCGTTGAAAAATACCTATATAGAATCAAACTATCCCTCCAAACATCGTCTCAAATGCCGAAACTAATGCTAAAAACACTTCGAAGAGACAGAATCGAGTACCAAACGTAATATTAGTTGATGAATTGCACGTGAATGTATAGAGGGAACTGAAAGTTGAAAGTGTTGTGTTAGTAGCAAGATGAGTATTTTAAAACATTCGTATCAGCTTGTATTGTTGTGCATGCACAAGTTTGTCTTCAGCAGTTTTAATAGCGATTCGCCGTCACTACAGTTGTGCTTTGTAATTAAGGTGCTGATATAAACAAGAAATTACTAGTAAAATTATAGATGATGTAAACAGACTGGGTGACTAGTACATACAAGATATGGTAATGATGACAATTTCATGCGACAGAAGACTGAATTTCACAAGAGACTCAAAGAGAAGCAATGCGATGAGAAAATATTATTATTTATACATTAATTCACACGACCCTGGGAGTAGTAGTCAGGAATATGAAAAAGGGTCAAATAGTAATGGAATTTCTCGCTTTGATTATAACATTATCAGTGGTTTTAGGGAGCCTTCCAAAACATCAAATATATCTCGAGTGACAAAAATGGTGAAGACCAGCAAACAATGTTTAGAAAATTTGATCTTCACTTTCTATAACTACGCACAGAACATAGGAATATAAGTATACTGCATTACAAATTATGGATACATACATACAAGTTTTTGCAAGATTACTGCAATCAGACAAAATTTGGAAACTAAACCGATTCACATTCACGCTGTATTACAGGAATTCACTGAAATAGAGAATAGCGACTCATTAATAAGATACTTTTCGCGACAGAAATTACAACAACAAACTAACCATTTTCATCAAATCTTCAGGACAAGCTGTGTATTTTAATCCTGATCTAGATCGCCATAATAAAGTTACTCCACATAGATCAATAATTGTCATATCAGTGAGAATATTATCTTCATTTACCTAAAATAAAACGTTGAAAAGAAGAACTCAGAAGACATCGAGTATGATTATTTATACTATGATAGGAGAATTAATCTTATCAAACAAGGGAATGCTTATTAACACTGAATATGTGCGTGTACGTACGGAGTCAAGTGATGATTTTACATCATATATATATATATATATATATATATATATATATATATATATATATATATATATATATATATAATATAATATCATATCATATCATTACTCTGTACAAGTCTAATCCAGATTACTTAGTAATGGTAGCTTTATTTTACACAATAAGTTTGTGAAAGTATTGAAATCTCAGCTTCAACTGATCAGTTTAGATGTTACAATTGTTTTTCCTGTCCACCAAGCACGCATTTAAATATATTCGACTCATGCTTTGTCACAAGATAAACAAGAACGAAAATATACTGAAACTGTTACGCCCATACTTGAATAGTAACGTGAAAATTCGCACGTGGAGTGTTCATAAAGACTTAGTTAAGACAAGTCTAAAATCGTGGCTGATTGTGATACGTACAGAGTAAAAAAGTAGTATAAACGTTTGAGTAGGCCGCAGAATAAAACTCAGTTTATAGTCTTAATTGTTCGAATGTCACAAATAACGAAAAAAAGTCGCAATATTTTAAGGCTAGAGACACCTAAACAAGTAAAATAATATTTTAAGTCTCGTGGATGTGTACTGCTATAGAGTCTTATATTAGGACGAAACAGCTGTCCGTGTTTTCTTGTTTCCAGTGGTACTCAACGGAGATCAATCAATAATGGGCACAAACAACTAAAAGACGATTTTCACAAAACCATATCAACTTAAAAATATAGCACTATCAGCATATGAATATTCCAACAACTTTTCACACAAACAGCTAAATTAAAGAAGTCAACTGGGTTGCAGTAAATTATAATCCTACACTTAATCCATTCTAAAATGACCATGGATCAACTTCAGCTAATGAGGAAGAGGTATGTGTAAGTGGAAAGCTTGTATTATTAAAAATATTAATAAATAGGAGAAGTCGAATAGTATTTATTAAATGTACACAATTAATGTACTTTACTAGGTTATAAAATGAATCTGTCTATACAATAGTAAAGTGAATGACATGAAAATTTATTCCGATAACTGTATAATATTCTTCCCCACGATTCATAGTAGGGTCTAAGGTACTTTGTAGTCTACTCCATTAGTACGAACTCTAGTTGTAGGAACCGTAAAATGAAGTTGATGAAAGACTACACGATGATCATATCCATGGTGGTGAAAGTATTTACAAAATTTCCAGTCATTCGTATATATTGTTGTGTCCGGTAAAACATATCGAAATGAATTTACCCATTCTGGTTTTGCACTTCTCCCATTTTTAGTAATCTTTTGAGACAACCGAGTATATACTCGTCACGTTTCTGCTTCCATTTAACTTCAGCCATTTCAACTCCGAAAATGGTCATACGAAGCATTTTCTTATCTCAGAAATACTTTATTATTGACATTCCACCTGAATAACGAAGTGTGTTCTCTACAATCAACATCATCATTGTAACTATGCTCCGCGATCTTGAGAATTGGTTTTTAAATCTCATTACTCTAGAACTATAATTCTCTACTATCGCCAAATGAAAATAGAATTACTTTCACTAGTTAGAAATAATGTATAAAGTGAGGTGGTGGTAGTTGTAGTATATACAAGTGAGGTAGACAGATATGCAACGGTATCATAATATATTTTTCAAAATACAGAAAAATGTACTAGATTATAAATTCAATTGTTTCTATTCTCATAATAACGAATGATACCATATCAAAAGCTGCTAAAGCATAACCACATGAAGTAGGATTTGGAAATAAAATCTAATGTGCTTAAAAGTTTTAATAAGAAAACTTTCGAAATTTGAATATAAAGTAATTTTAATTCGTAGTGTAGCATAACACATTTTTCATGAGATAATACAGTGAGAAGGCGACGTTCAAAAAACACAATCACGTCCTTCCGATAATGGTAAGAATTACGTAAAAACGCAAGTTTTATAATATTTCAACTTGATATTTGATTTCTGATACAGATTTGTTTGGATTTTTGACTAAAAAAAATAATTTTTATTCTATTACTCAAAGAGTTTTATATTTAGGCTTTTATGTCTTAGTTTACATACTATTCGATAAGGAAAGGAATCAATGATAATTACTTCATGACCTTAAACCAAATCCTCGACCATAATGTGATGGCCAAACTTATCTGTTGTAAAAACCAATTTGAGTTGCATCGGTAGTGACGAGTGCTAATTCATGCTCAATAATTCTGGATAAATCTGTTGGAATTCCTAAAAGTGGCACATTTCAGCTCACAGAAAGTTGGTGAGCTGTTTTTCCTAAATAGGTTTAATTTATAGAAAACCAGTTTGTTCAGTGATTACGACTTATTACAAGCTGACAGAAAACGCACAATCGACATTAGATTAATGATTATAAATATTTATAGTAAGTCGAGTTTCTTCGGAAGTCATGAGGGCACGACAATAAATATCATTCAGTGCTATGCACCCACCAACGACAGCCACGAAGATGACAAAGATCAGTTCTACGCAAGGCTGCAGTCAATCATCGTAAAATGCCCAGTTAGAAATCTGACCGTTTTGATGGGAGACCTACACGCCAAGATAGGAATGAACAACAAAAGATATGAAGACATCATGGGACGACATGGACTGGGAGAAAGAAACGAAAACGGTGAAAGATTTGCAAAAAATATGTGCCTTCAACAAAATGATTATAGGTAGCACCATATTCTCCCACAAACGCATACACGAAGCAATATGGGTTTCACCGGACTACAATACCGAG
>CM046068.1:4190504-4343745 GCA_025215515.1 Schistosoma japonicum
ATAAGTCCCAAGCCTTGGACGACCTTCTAGTGAAAGAGGAAGCTAACAAAGAGAATAACTGGATAAGGATTAGATAGGGAATAACTATAATATGTTAGGAAGTCTTAGGTCGCAAGTAGCACTTTTATAAAAGATGAATCACTGTTGATACTCTGGATAAAATTCAAGAAAGGAAGGACAAGACAATAGCAGTTAGAAACAACTGAACAAGAGCAAAGAATACCAAGGCACAGCCTGGAGACATATAAACAAACAAAAATGTAAGGAGAAGCATTTGAGTACTATGTGGAAAACCTAGAAGTGACAGCGGAAAAAGCTTCAAGAGTAGGTAACATAAGACTTGTATGATACAACGAGGAACCTTGCTGAAAAATTCAGTAAACTGAAACGACAGAAATGACAAACCAATCACTGAGATCCAAGAACAGTAAAACAGATGGGTAAAAATGATAGAACTTTGAGGGACTATAAAATAGACCAGCCCCACTGAACTCCGCAGATCACCTTGTTAATTTTACCCCACCAACAATCGTGGAAATAAGCCTAGCCATCCGACAAAGCAGCAGGGTCCAATGGCATACCAGCTGACGCACTGGAATCAAACATGGAAGTTATTTCAAAGATGCTCCACGTTCATTTTAGAAATATGTAGGAGGAGCATTAAGTACCAATAAACTGGTAAGAAGGATATTTTATTAAGACACCAAAGAAAGGCGATCATAGCAAGTGTGAAAACTACAGCAGCGTCACTTTACTTTTAGTACTAGGAGGCGACTTCAGCAGAGTGTTGCGAAAGACTCAGTAAACTCATAGTTTCGAGACTAACTGGCTGAATTTCGTAAGAATCGATTGTCTACCGACTGTATTGTGGCATTATGGGTCATTGTTGAACAGTCAGTTCCATGGAATTCACAATTATACATCAATCTCCTTTAACAGAATAATATTATGGAGCCTTCTTCGATACTATTGTACATCTGAGAAGATAGTTTACATTATTAAGAATTCTGAAGATGGACTACACTGCAAAATCGTGTATAGAGGGCAGCTTACAGATTTATTGCGAATGAAGACTGGTGTCAGACAGGGTTGCTTACTCTCGTTCTTTATCTATCTTCTGGTGGTTCACTGGTTAATGAAAACTGCAACATCTCAGGGAAAGCATAGAATACAGTGGATAACATAGATGGAGCCAGACTATTTGGACTTAAAAGATGACTTGACACTACTGTTCCTCACTCAGCAACAAATGCAGACGAAGACGGTCAGTGTGGCAGCGGCGAAATCCTTAGATACAACACAGAGAACTAACCCAATTACACTTGACACAGAAGCTTTCGAAGATGTAGGAACTCTTACATATCTGGGCAGCATTATCGATAAACAAAGAGGATCAGATGCAGACGAAAAGACACGAATTAGCAAGGTAAGTTCAGCATTTCAACAAGTGAAAAACATCTGTAACTGAAACCGGCTGCCAGCCAACATCAAAACGAGGGTTTTCGATACAAACGTAAAGACAGTTCTATAGTATGGAGTTGAAACTTGGAGAACTACGAAAGCATCCTTCAAAACATACAGGTTTTTGTCAACGGAATTTTACACAAGATACTCCGGATCCGTTGGCCAAATACTATCAGCTGTAATTTTCTATGGCAGTGAACAAACTAATTTTCAGTCGAGGAAGAAATTAAGAAGTAACTTTGGATTTGGCCAAGACGCACATTGAGAAAACCACCAAAATGCATCTCAAGGGGAAAGAAGAAAATGACCAAAGAACATATTGTGCCGGGAATCGGAGACAGATATGAAAATAATGTACAGCACTTGAGAAGAACTCTAAAGGAGAGCCCAGAGCAGAGTTGGTTAGAGAATCCAGATAGGCAGTCTACGGTATATGAAGGGTAACAGGCGGATGAATGAATAGTTAAATTATAGGTATTATTTGACCCATGAAGAATGAAAAGGCCTTTGCCATGCATCTTATGACATGAAGGAAATAAACATATACCCTATCTTAAGGACTACAAACTATTCTTAATAAATGAAAAGACTTGAGTTTCATAGATTTCATATTCTTTAGGTCATTCGGTTTATACTAAGTATTAACTATCAATGAGTACTAGAAGTTTATTTCGATACTACTATGCGGTCTGCAGATTAACTTATGCACAATTGTTTTATGACCAAGCCAGTGATTAATTCATTTAACGTATTGAGATTGTATACTTTGAACAAATGTCCAGTGTGAATATGTGATTCAAAACCGTTTTACTTTACATTAGGTGAATATTTTCATCACAGTTTGATTTGCAAAATCATTTACGAATGCATGTAAACTGTTTGTAATTTGTTTTAAAATCCTGACACACGTGAGAAGCGGGTTTCAGTATTAATAAGCACCATAAATTGTTTGTTCATGGACAATTTCACTCTGATTTAGCCTAGGGAAATAAAAATTTCAATTCGATTTTCTGTTTTTCATATTGTTTATCAACGACACATTGTATTGAGTGACAAAACTAAATGACTGTTTAATTCACCAATCTAATTACTTACTCCTATTTAGAATAACATTTTTTACCAGAATGAAGTTTGTATACCAATTTCTGATGTACACCTTGTGTGAACGCTACTGAATCTATCTAATTGTCCATATAGAAGTTAAAGGGAATGAATTGTAATATTCATTTAATTATGAGTTACTGATATAATGAGAAACTTGCAAGCCTATAATCATGCCTTAATTTCGTAGGTATGTTAGTAACCGAGACTATAGATAACTATAAGTCACTGATGCTTTGAATGAATTTTGATAGAGTTCGCTTTGAGTAAAATATTTTGTTTATGAATACATTATTTTCTCATACAAATCGATAAATTATTTTAGATTTTCATTGTTTGATCACTGAGTAGTGACCAATGTTATGTTTATCTGGCCCCTCATAATGCTGACTGAGTTCTAGAGATCAAGTCCACTTGTGGCCACTTGTCAAAGTAAATCGACGTCACTTGCATTATGCTGAAATGGAAGATGGTTTTGTTTTCTGACATCCGTTTTTGTGGTTAACTCATCAGTCAGTCAGATTTGCCACCACTTATCTCCCTATACTAATCAGTTCAAACGACCGACCATTTTCATTGGAATCAATATTTCTTATACAATCAGTTCCCTCAGTTGTAGCACTAAGTAGTAAGTATTCCGCAAACATGAATTAAATGGTGACATTAACATCAATAACTACTGTTTGATCCAGCGAACAAAAGTTTTAAGTAATCTTGAATTTTCGAAAATAACTTTTGTGTAATCACTGTCCTTTTCCAAACGAAGTTCGCCTGAGTTATGGACATCTTTGACGCTAATTTTTTAGCAGATATATAGGTTCATTGGCATCACATTTTTTTGCAGCTTGTTGCGATCAAGAAAATTAGACTAGAAATATCTAATTAGTGTTGTGCTTAATAGAAATCTTAAGAACAATTTTTTACATGATTAGTTTTGAGTTACATATTTTACTATAAACCCCAGTGATATTGCATCCAAACGGTGCGAATTTTCAACTTTCGTATGAATGAATTTTCGGAATTTTAATGCTTTCGTGAATAAGTTAATAGGTCACTAATCTTCTTCCACACTTGTATTCACTGTAAATATTTTTTTATAATAGAAATTCATGCTTGTAATTGAGTGTTGTGGGGATTGTTAACTGTTAGTCTGATATCACAAATTAGTCTGAATTAAATAACCACTAATCACCTGGAAGCACTGGATAGCTGTTTCGTCCTAGTATGGGACTCTGCAACAGTTCGCACCCATGAACCCATCAGGGGTCGAACCAAGGACATTCTGGCTCTGCGGCGAACGAAATACCACTAGGCACATACATTATATATATCTTTCATTCAATAAAACTAATATTGCATCCTAGTTTGTACATATTTTTCCATAACGGGTCGAATCGCTCAACATGGCTTCTTTGGGTCAGTCACATGGGATTTGTTATTTTTCGCTTTTAAATTACAACAATTTTATTCAGATCATGTTTTCGATGGTTTATACAGAATGTATAAATTTTCTTCAAGTTACTTTTCTAACATTCTGTGTTCTGGTTTGTCAATGGCTGTTATTTTCTAATTTTTGGATAAAAAAAATATATCATTATGATTAATTAATCTTTCACTTCATGATTAATTTGTTATTGCCAATAATTTTTCCAAAGTATATATATATATATACGTATATATTTATATTTTTTTTTTGGGAAAATTTTGTTTTTATCTGTAAGGCATTTGGTATATTTTATGCATAAATCACGTAACCTCTGTTAAACTAACTAACAAATTTCCCGTTATTATTTCTCTATAACAAAATAATTTATGATATAATTATAATATCATTATGTTGCAATCTAAGGGAGTTTTGGGCCGAGTGTTGATTTATGAATTTCTCAGCTCTTTTATGAATGCATACTTTGGTAACTGTAATATATACGACCAGATATTCTAAGCCTACGATCGATTTACTCTGATCCTCACTCACAACTAAAGAAAGAAAGAATACCTGAATGATAAGCCAGCGATAGGGAACAACATTTATCTAAGAACATTCATGCATTAAAGAGATTCCAGTGATTATTAATTTTTAAAAAAAGCATCGACTACATAAAATTTACAAAATTAACATGACTGATTACTTAACAAATTAAATGTAAAGCTACAATTGAATTAAGCGTCATAGCATTTACTGTAGTGTATAACTCATATTAAAATAACTTAATATGATGAAAGTTCACAAGTATACAAAAATTAATACACATTGTTTGTTTGATTTTCTGAATAATTGTATTTTTGGTAATTTCAAATCTAAAACACACTACAACTGAATGTGGTTATAGTGAAAAGTCGTGACTAGTGAAGTTCAGATTTGTTGGGAGTGAAACAGTTATCACCGATGATAATTGATGATCATTGCACTATATCACAAATTAATGTCAGTGGAAACTCTACCATGGGATGCTGGCCCAGTGATACGGAGGGATAGGTGTTCGCCAACCCCAAGCCCCTGGGACGGAATCTTTGGTGGACATTGCTAAGGAGTTTCACACTAGAGCGAAACAACTGTCTAGTGCTCCCTGGTTTTCAATGTTATCCTGCCAACATCAATCTGTGACGTACTCAATCTATTATTATTTAATCAGTATCTAATAGTTTAAACCAATTATAACGAATCTGTCAATAATCATATCTCTTTTAGTGTTCTCATCAAATTTTGATTTGAAATCTTCTTACTTTTTGTGATGTAAGCTGTTATCTTTGTGATGACATTCATGAACAAAATGCGTTTCTATATGCAAGCCAAAATATTTTGATTACACTGTTTATTTCATTACTACCATATGGATAAATATCTTCTCACTGTATTTAATGGTCGAATTTGTTTTACAATTTATAAATGAACGAAGCATAATCATCCTTTGCATACTCTTTATAACAATAGATATTTGTGAAGTAACTAAATTAGTGCGTTTCTTTAGATTTTTGATTGTACTGAAATTACTATTGATGTGAGTTTTAAGACTAGCTGGAAGTCAGTTTTTAATCATAAAATGGAATAAATTTTCAAATCATTGATATAAATTTCCCATAATTTCAGTAAAAATCTTTAGTCTATGATGCTAATCATGTAGAGTTTGAATTTATCACTCCGATGAGAATAAAGCTAACAAATACACTATATTCTAGAGCTACTGAAGTTAAAATCGCCAAATATTTTCTCCATAATATTGACTTTATTGAAAATTTGTTAGAAGTACTGGGTTTGATAAAGTATTAAGTCGTAAGTGAACACACTACTTTCTAGATGAAAAATGTTTAAGTTATCTACATAATATTTCATTTTCTATTCAGTATGAAATAAGTCATCTGATGTGTGTATAATATATTTTATTATTTTTTTGCTTACCAGTCGTACTTCATATTCTGAACAAGAGGAAATTTTCTGTTAACATGTTTCATTTTATAACTACGGGTCAGTATATATAATATCAAACTGACCATATGTATATACCAATATGTTTTCTTAGTTTCTTACCATTATCGAACATAAGGACTTATGTTCAAGCAAACACATAGAAGGTATCTCAAGAGATCTTTCGTGTTGACGATTACAACTATATTATATTATGTAATCACTTTTATACAGTTGTTTTTTACCCTGAAAATTTGCATAATCATCTCATATATATATATATATATATATATATATATATATATATATATATACACTTCAATTCCTAGAAGTAAATGAGCTTCCATCTCTACATACACATACTTTTGTTGACACCGAATTGTTATAATTATTAACTAAGTAGGTAAAAATATAGTGATTTGCAATATTCTCTGAAAAGAATAGTTATTTACCAACTTGTAAAAAAATAAGCATTTCCAAATGATATATCTAACAAGATAATAAGTTGATGAATAGTTAATGTACTTCACTTGGTAATTTGTTAATGAGTGAGTGTTACATCAGACGATCAGTATTCAACAATCAACCAAGTTATCAACATCAGAACTGTTATTTAATAAATATTGGGATAACTTCTTATTGGTAGTTGACATTGACATTTAAGTCTATCAAGATTCTTTAAAGAAGAGATAAAAACTATTCAGAGAAAATCCCCCTTTTTATTATCAAGATTCAAAGTACGTATGTGAATGTATCACAAAATGAAGCTATTGTGTTCAATTTACAAGGAATCTAAAATATGTGAAGTTATCCTGTAACTTAGTATAATTATAACGTGTCCTTTGAAAGGGTACTAATGAAAATTTATTAATACGAGGAGTTTCTGTAGTTAAAAATCAAGCTGTCGATTCGATCACATCAATAGCATCTTTCAGAGTCCAATTTCTGTATCACTACTTTACAGATTAATCGTATTCTTAGTGGAATCTGGTTATTTTGATACTTTGTCTCTCATTTGGTTTTGTCGAATTTATATGACTTTGTTGTGTTATTTCTAATATTAAGATTTTAGCAGTTTTTACTTTATCACCACAAGTCATACTTGTTAAGACGTAGATCCTACGTGAAAATGTGGGATACTTGAAGCTTTTTTCTGCAAATTCAGTATACGTATTCTTAATGTGCATTTCTAACACATTTGGATTTGTGAGTTTGCCATTATTTAATCTACATATTACCGATTGTAACATTTTCTACTGTTAGTTAATTGCAATTAAACAATCATAGACTTATTACTTAGCTTTTTATGAAAAGCAGCCTACTTTGTCCATAGTAAGATTTATTGATTATGGTGTCCATAGTTTTGTAGTTAATCTCTGTAATTGTACCAGCTGCAATTCTGAATAATCCTGAGTGGTACGAGGTTTATAGTTAATCTTTAGATTGTGCCTAATAATTGTGTGTTCAGGCGATAATTGTGTATTGGCAAATCGATCGTTTATCATATAAATTGACACGGTTTCCGGATGCATTGGCAGTAGAGGTATCAAAGAGCTTAATAAATATATTTGGCTACAGTTTAGTAATGTGACGAGCAACTCTTAAAATATTCGCGAATATCGATCAGTGTAGCTAGTCAGTGACGATCAAGAAGCTCCAGAGTCAATCAAAATCATTCATTATAATACCCATGTTTGACGTCCAAAAAAATGATTTTCATAAAAAGAACCAATTTTCAACATCACTGAGTAAATATTTTAGTCTAAACTTATCAAATACTAAGTTCCTGCTAAAGAAACAGTATACAACACATAAATCAACACTATACCTAAACCGAGACTCATAACTGCAACTAACATCGAACGGAAACAAACAGACGTAACTATATAGATATTCTCAAATATAATAGGATCATTTTCAGAGTATATAAAAAAATTTACAATTCCTCAAAGTCACAGAATAATATAGACGAATTACTTTATTATATTTTAACTTTCACTCAGAAAAGTCTATAAAATACTTAAGTGATTGCATTAATTATGGAAAATCTATATATTTGTCTCAATGCTTCTTTTTTTTACTAATAAACTATTTATCATAATTGCTGACTTCTGACTGTTTTAAACTAGCTATAGATTTATGAGCTTAATTGGCTGGTTTGTATACTCAGATTTCTAAATTGTATGCTTATTGTGTGAGATGATTATTGGTTGAGAACATCTTAGAAATTGTTGGTACTCGTCCTACGATGTATCTCAATACTCTATTTTATTAGTAATACTTAAAATTAGTATAATGTACCAACGGCTATTCAAAATAATCTGAACCTAAATGTATTTATACAAATGGTTAATCAACAAATGTCATTTTTCAAAAAGAATAGATAGGAAATGTTCATAGTTTGTAAAGTCTGTAATTTGCCTTGAATAACTTTTGTCTTATGTCCTTTGTTGAATTGCATCTTAAAAAAACTTTTTGAGTTTATTTTATTTTGTCAATCAAAATTACATCTCTTTGTAAATTGCTCATTTTATGAGTGATGTATGATTTTGTTGTCTCAATTTAATGTGTTCACTGTAACTAGACACCAACGACAACCATATTGGTACTTAATGTACAAAATGCTTGTTTTATCGATCTACTCTACAGAAGTACATAAAGTGATGGATATACAATAATATAATGTAATAATAATTCAGAATAGGCTTGTATCTTCCCGTTGATTTGTAATGGACTGAAACTGGTCAGCCTCTGTTGCCATATGTGCATCCTGAGTGGATCGCCTCTATATAGCGGTAGTACACAAGTTATATTTAAGTTGGATTCGGATTTGGTGGCGTTTGACACGAAGCGGACTTAGGTCGAATCCCAGTGTGAACATCAACATTGGGATGCGGGTACATCCAGGCGATGAGTCCCAAATAGGACGAAACGCGCGTCCTGGATTCCACTTGCCAGTCACAATCCAACTTAAATAATGTAATAATATTCTATATTGTTCACGACGAGTAAATATTGAGATTATTGGCCATTCATCTGACTAATGAGGAGAATATGTCCAGCATTGCCTATGTACATTCATACTCTGACAACATTGACTGCGTTTGCAAACCAAAATGTTTAGAAGAAAACATGGTGGCGTTTGGAACAAGTAGTAGTGAATTTACATTTTTGTAAAAAAGTATTTACACGTCATGGTTCAGATGAATTTGACCCAGGAACAGTTATCAGTTTCTAAAATTTGGGTTAAGTTAAATTTACATTGACGCCATTTTTTCCACACGTTTTATTGTGAGTTTGTGATTTTATTATATTTATTGATTTTATTATATTTTAGTTAGTTGAATTCGTTGCAGATTTATGTTGGTAGGGTATTGTTGAAAACGAGGGACCATTGGACAGCTGTTTTGTCCTAGTACGGGACTTCACAGCAGTGCTTACCCTAAATTCAGGATGTTCCTGAAGCTATAGTGAATAGTGGGGTCTACACTTGTTAGAAGTGAGACATTTGTCAGTAATGATGATGGATGATCGTCACACTATGTCACAAATTAATGAAGGTTGGAATTCTCCTAACTGACGTCGGCCCATATGTGCCAACCTGAAGCACATCTAGAGAAGCCAAGAGTGAGCACTGCTAATAAGTCCTGTGTTGGAATGAAGCAGCTGTCAAATACTTCCCTGGTTTTCAGTGGTTTTGTGACAAACATAAATAATTAATTATTTATCAGTAATATCCTGAACTTTTATTATTAGGGAAATCTATACTATTTGCTAAAATGTTTAATTCATGTTGAAAGTCGCATATTTAAATCAAAAACTTTTATCAATCTAGTCATCATGATAACGGAAATATATATGGCTTACTAGTACATGTAATGTTATTAAGTATGACTGTGTTATTCTTAACTGTTTTAGCCGAGAAATAGCATCAACTTGAAGACTGTATAGCTGATTATCTTAATTAGTTTGAAGTCAGATTACGTTAGTTACAATTAATTATGACAAAAAAATTAGCAAGACAGAACCTGCCAGTCAAATGAACGACAGGAATAAATGCAAATGAATGGTAGATAAATGTTTCTTTAAAAATTTAGAAATACATCGTATTATTTAAGGGACCTCTTTCAAAGAATTCGTTTATATATATATATATATATATATATATATATATATATATATATATATATATATATATATATATATATATACGAAATTTTAAGGCATATTGTATGAATACTGATTACTAAATCTTCACTTGTCTCTGTAGAATCAAGCCGTTAAGCATAATTCCAGTTCGGAAGATATCAGGCGTAAGTCGTATATAGAAATATTCTAAGAGTAGTTGTCGACCAATGAATTCTGCATTATGGCTATAAATCTATTTTCTGCGACGATAAATTTTCATAAAATATACATCAGCGAATTAATCAGGACGGTTTGATAAAATAATGAGAAAATGTTGTACACACCATTTTACTTTGTTGTAAATTTAGTTTTAAAGTTACGTAACGTGACTATGTGAAAATAATTTTGATATATTAACTATTCAGGATAACTTGATTTTCGCCTGTAAAATTTAAAATACATTAAGTCAGTTTAACAAGCTTACTCTAGATGTGATTGTTTACTTAATAGAATGACCATGATTAAAAGTTTTGATTTTATGTATCGTGAAATGAGCCTGGATCAATTTGTCGGGTGAAACGTTTGAATCATTTTAATTTCATTCTCTAAGATTATTTCAAATAGGATTTCAATTTTTAGTATCTTCTGTTTACTAAGAGACTGTCTTCTGTTAACATATTTGATTTGATCTTTGTGAATTGTCATTTACACCTGATATTAGTTTACAGTAGTGATTTCGTTCACCGTTATTTATTTTCCTCCTTATAAAAGTAGTTTGTAAAAAATTAAGTAAAAGTTTGGTAGTTCCTTAAAATTATTGAAAGTATTATTTACTCAAAGCAGATTTTACTCAGTAAAATATATTTAACGATAGTGGATTTTTCTTTGATATGTTTCAAAAATTGCTTAGCTTCATATAAATATTGGTTTTGCTTGACTACAGGAAAAGTTACGGTCCATTCAAAGTCAACTTTGACTTAATACGAAAGCAGTTTAAGTAAGTGTTACTAAGAGTGCTTGGTGCTTATTTCGTGGAGTAGCATACTAAATTTTGTGTGGCTCTGTTTTTGCCATATCACCAACTAGCAGAAATAATTAACGACAGTTTCTAAGACAGTAAATGCAGGTTGGTTATATCAGTCCCAAAACACGTTACAATTACCAGGTGTTGGTAGCATTTCTATGTTATGTCGTTATGATACTTATTACTAATCTGGATAATTAGTGATTATTTTTAGTTTCCTTAATTACATAGAATTTAATCGAAAAGCGTGCTAACATATAAGTACATTTGTTCATGTTAACTATTAAGATTAATTAGTTCAATTTCTTCAAGGTAAGTATGAAAAGTGGATACTGAATTTATTTTTGATTATCTTTAAATAAGTAAACGTGAACTAATTAATTGAGCTGATCTATTTGATGCTCGTCTATCAAAGAAAAGAATTCAAATAGTAAAATATTAGTATGCTTTTACTTAAGCCTCAAATGCACGCTTATTCTAATAGGAATGCTTACTGACTTGTAAACTATGTTCATACGGAAAGTCCAATTTTTATCATTCAGTAAATACATTCATTATCTTTGTATATACACATATGTATATATATATAATTCGTTTCATGGTGTAAACAGTTTCAGAAATTTAAATTTGAGTTTCTTTATTACATAAGATTAGGCTCCAGCGATTTATTGATAAGCAGTATACATAAATTTGGTTGTTTCACTCCTAAGTCAAAAAAATGATTCTGGAAGTTCGTAAAATAACGCTTAATAAAAAAATAAAAGAATCCACTGCTAGTGACCTAATTTAATGGTGATATTTGATAAGTATCAAATTACGACGTTAGATGTTGCCTGAAATGAATAGAAAATTACCACTGATTTGGTTTAGTATTTATTAATATGAATCTACGAGTTACAAGAAACATTCTTAGATTAAGTATCATTATGGCTAAATTATTCAGAGTACTTCAGTAGACAAGTCTGAAGTGTAACTGAAACGTATGTTTTGTCTTTAAATTTCAATTTTAAAACAGATATATTCAGTGAAATACTTTTTTAAATATTGCAGGCTAATAATCTTTTATTGTTGCCATACATAAATATGGCACTTATAATCTCAACTTTTACTGTTCTACTGTATCAATCATTCAATCACATATACCACTAACACCACATTTACTCACATTTAAACAAAGTATTATTGCTTTTGAATAGTTATAACTGTAAATAGTTATATATGTACTAAATATTCTTAGAATTAAGGAATCATACTTCTAGGCTATTTTCAAATCTGATTTAATCAGAAACCTCAAATCATTAGATTCTCTGAGTAAACAAATGTTTATGAGATGTCAGTTAGCGACTAATTCTGAAACAATGTCAATATTTGGGATATCATTCCATCTGATATATGTCATATCGATGAATCAACTGAATTTTTCTCACAAACCAAGTCTTAATTATCAAATTATGAAATCTACCTATAACACTTTATTCGAAGTGATTTTAATCAATTCTTAATTCTTAAATGAAAAAACTTACATGTGAACATTTATTCGATGTAGTTAAAGATCTAACTGGTATACTTCTTGTTCGCCTTTTAAATAGTCTATTACAATTCATCTTTGAAGTTATTGAAACAATTAAAGGCTGATAGAATGTTATTCTTGGTTTTATACTTGTAGAAAAAGATTTAATCAGTTGATTTTTCACTTTATGAGGCATATTTACAGGCTGATCAGATATAAAACACGTCGTTGAATAAGGAAATACTAGTGACGATATTAATGTTTGAGGTATTGAGAATAATAATAAAAATAATATCAAATGTTTGCATTTCTTCAAAAATGGATTAATATAATACATATTGAATATAATTTACTTTCATTTAATTCGAAGGATTGTTTGTGCATTATTCATCATGTATTACGTACGACAAAATGTAGATCTAATGTTTGCCCATATTATATTAATCGGCTAAAAATGAAACGATTCATATTTTTTGTTGCCGTGACTATGAGTTGTAGACTAGTTTATATACCACATTTGTATACAAACCGACATAGGTATATATACCAATGTTCATATGCATTTATTCACAACCTAACACAACAGTATCATATGCAAGCACACCGGGACACGATTATACACCAATTGAGATAGACTCTTTATGACAAAAACGAATTCATTTTTATGCCTTTAAGGTAAAGTTAGAAAAATGTTAATTTCTCTTTCTGTCTTAAATTATTTGACAATTCTATTGGAGGTTAATTCAAGGGATAGTTGGCATGCCTATCTTAACTATTCATGTTTGTATTTGTGTGAAAAGTTAGAAAATTGCAATAGGTTTACCAAAAACTGAAATGTATTTATCTCTATGTTGTTTGTGTAATTATCGTTGCTGTTTTTAACAATTACGTCTTTGGCTTATTGGGTGGTCAATTTTTGACTTAAAAGCTTCTACCATCTGTTGATAACAAGTATAGACAAAAATGTGGACAGAGAATGCTTTGTTTATTTCAACTCCAGGAGATTATGTGACAATAATAATAATAATAATTTTTTGGTTGGATATAGGAAATTCAAGAAAGTTTATGGCGAAGATAAACAAGAAAGGTAAACTTACTAACTAATCGCTTTATAGTTGTTTAGCAGTATTGACAGTTGACTTTTGAACTGTGTACATGTATGTGTGTGATGTTTGCTTACATTAGGCCACTTTTGTCGCCATACATTTATCTGTAGATTTACTTATTGGCTTATCTCAGTTGACCGCAATAAAAAAGATACATTGTTTAGTCGATTAAACTCAGTCATCAACCTGTTTACAAAGCGAACACAAAAGGTTTATTGTTTATTTGAAAACACTTTATTCTTTGACAATACCTTTAATTTCTAGTTCTTTTTGACAGACTGCTGATATTTGAATGTAATCGGTAGACAATCTGAAATCCGTGAGAGATTAATAGTACTTCATAACACGATGTAAAAGGAATTTATGATAAACTATTGTTAACCTATAAATCATAAAATGTTATCTTTAGTATTATCGGTGTTTTCCTTCATTGTGGGTACACTACAGATTACGTCTGTCAATCAAGAAACAAGTGTGTTGTGTTTTATTGACAACTGTGAAACATCACCTATGGACAAAAACGTATCTGCAGGTATTTCACTGAAGGTGTTTTCAAAACTGTACTTCAGTATCTAAAAGGTATCGATTGAGTAATACTGAGTTAACCTGTTAGGTCATAGATTTTTATCATGTCAAGTAGCTAGGATATGTTCTACCCATGTAAAGATAAAATAGGACTGGTGGTACAGTGTTGACTGGCATCTCAACAGGGCGATAAGAGAAGAATGAACAAAAACACCAAACAATGAAATTAATCACTGATGATCTGAGTCATGTTAAAATGTACGGACTTTTAGTGATAACGACTGTCGTATTCTATGGTTAGAAGCGTTAGGTGATATTGGCCAAAAACTGTCAGGGTGATGCGTTTGTATCTATTTCTTATCTTACGCTAATTATTATTTATCTCATTGTGCAAATGTTAAGTAGGGTAACTGGAACCCATACACTATCGTAAAAAGCCTTATATCAACTAGAAATGATATACTAAAACTCTCTGCAAGATTAGCCTGTGTGCTCATCTGTGTATACATATCCGAATATACACATCTGTGGATGAAATTGCGGAGAAGTGATCTCTTCTTTGAATGACATTCTTGTTTTCATAACTCAATGAATGTCTTTTGGTTATGATATTCGATTGATGTTGATCATATTGTTAGTGTTTTTGAAGTTGTGTAAAATAAATACCAAACAAAATAATGCAGTTTTACTACTTATGATGAAATAGTTGATAATAAGAAATTTAACTCAATTTTTACGTTCAGTAAATTCAAATTATCCACATATTAAAGACAAATTTTCGTTTAAAACTGTTATGATTTATTGCCTTATGTTTGCATTTGAATCTTTATTAAGTCATCCAAATAAAAAGAATTCCTTTGAATTCATTAAATGAGCTATAGTAATTGTTAAGCATTCCACAATGATTACATTACTCCTTTTGACGTACTTTCAGTTTTTATTTATCGCTGTATCATTCTAACTATTGAATGATATACAAACATTATGGATAACTATTATAATTTCATTTATTTTCAGCAAATATTTTGTAATAATAAATTATCTTTTATTTTGAATTATACATACATCTTGTAGTTCGAGTTCTGAAAGTCTAGAATTGGATTGAATCTGTGTTATGTATATATTCTTAGTTTGTTATTCTTTCTTTATTCTATAGAATACTTCAATAAGTTAACATAAACATCAACTTTAAAAATGATCAAATTAATAATCTTGTTCGTTAGTTCACTTATTTTTTCCAATATATTTTGATCATTTAATGTTGTGTTTTAGACTGTTTACAAGAAATAATAAAAATAAAATTTTGTTTTGTTATAGAAAACGCAAATATTTTACGGAAGGAGTTTAAAATACGAATCACTCAATCCAAATTCAACAGTATGAATGCATCCTAGTTGCTATGGGACCAGAAGTTTAAGTTTTCCGCTTTTGGTGAAGTCACTAGTACATACTGTTAATGCTGGCAAAAATACCAAGTGTGACGTCACTGTATAATTCCTTTCTTAGTCTTAATTACTTATTCAGACGATGTCATTCTATACTGAAATTAAACAGTTAATTCAGTTCTCCTATCAATTTTTGTTGTTCTCAAAATAATACAATGACATATCATACGCTTAACGCATAGTGCAGACATATCGTGTAATCATATCATTTATGTAAGAAAATTTGAAGTGAGAGCACTTCAGAGAAAATGAGTTGACAGTTAACTAGATCCATGTTAATCATTTAAATAATACACACAACTACTGTTAATTTCTATCATTTTTATTCATTTTAAATAAGTGAATATTAGTTGTCGATATTCTGTCAGTTGTACAAGACAGCTGTTTAAAAATAATCTTGTGCATACATTCTTTGAAATTAAAGAATCCATTAACGCAATCTTCTAATGGTTAGTAATTTACATAGACTTAGTAGTCATTGTATAAAACTCACTTAAAAACATTTTATGACATAATGTTTATTTTGTTCACAAAACAGATTTCACAAAGAATGAAATGAAAAAGAATATTAGTAAATGCGTAAATGCATTAAACTTAGCTTGTTTTTCTCTTTTAATTGAATTGTTTGTTTTAGTTAATTACATTTTAGTAATTTCAATGTTTAAATTACTGATGAGTATCATCAAGAATGCATGCTCCTTAAGTGAACAAAGTGAAAAGAACAAAACAGCACTCTAACCAGCTGTTCTTGTCTTTTGTTTATGGAATATTATTGATGTATGCAATCAACGCTTTACTTTTGATCTTTGTTAATAATGTCTAATAGTTTAGGCGTTGAACTTAAAAGTCAGGTGGTTAGTTTATGATGGTTTATTGATATTAAATTTTGTAATGAATGACTTTCCACTAGCACTTGTTCATTTTGAGAGACTTGTCTTTTATATTTTTAGTCGTATTGACCCTAAGTGGGTTCATTCTAATGATCTATACGTATGATTTCATAATTCGATAGTCTAAATCTTTAATCTCAGATGTTATATGCGTTTTTTATTGCCTACATTATACTAATAATAAGTTTAAATGATGAAATTAAGCCAAACTATTAAAGGATTCCTAAAACTGTAGCAGTTACTTGAGGAATCTATGCAATGAAAAGCGTATTAAATGCACTGCCAAAACTTAATATTAATAAAATGAAAAAGTATTTCAAGCCCATTAGTAAATGAACTGAAAATTAAAAAAGTGTAGACAAAATAATTGGTGTGTTTAAATTCCAATATTAGCAAGTTAAAAATATAAATATTTAAATAGTTTGCTGTGAAAACAAGCGGACGTTAGCGACATAACCGATTTTATGAATAACTTGAAAAAAATGTTTTGTATTGTAGCAATTGTTTGATCCAGTTAGTTTACAGATTATGGGTACACATCAACGGCTTCTTTCATAGCTGATTGTTGTCTCCACATTATCACTTGGAAAAGTTTGTACAACCTCAGTTGATATAACTTTCGTAGCACAGTTACAGTTACTAAAGTAATAATGTAATCTATCTTTCATATATAAGTTTGTGCATCTGACTTTGAGTCAAACACATTAATGCCAGGGATTATGATAACACTGATCACTTCATTTCTGAATAAAGAGATCTTTGATTCTAAGGAATCCAGTTGATGCCGCAAGTAAGCTATTCTTCCAAGCATAAGTTATAATGATATTTTATCAGATTAGATGCCTATAACCACACAGTGACTAAAATAAGTGAATTTATACATGCATAGTGCTAATAATTGTAGTTTTGAGTCAGTAGGACAACCAATAGTTATTTCATCTTATTATTATGTAGTTGAAGAATTTGATTGTCCATTCTTTGCAAACAAGTTCGTCATTCAAATGCATTTTACTTAAAGTTTGTTGGGTAGACTAATTTCAGTAAGACGAAAACAAATCAGATTCATGGTAATCAGCCAAAATAATTTCAATATTGAAGTGGATTACTTAACAAGAGTGGGCTATAAAGTATAATAACAACCAATTAATTACATAATTGCCTGTCATTCTACTATTAGACTGAAATCGATATTAGATAGTCACATATTAGCACTCAAATTACTGTCTGATTCAAATGTTCACTTGGGATGTTTTGCTATGTTTAGGTTCGATTCTCAGTGTTGTTTACGGATATGTATTAGTGATTATATATGTTTAATGATATCCGAATTAGAATGATACCTAGTACTTCATGCTATTACAATGTAGAAAGTCAGAGTTTGTATATTTTTCTGTTAAATCTGTAATGAAGCAATTAAATACAAATACCAAGCATTAACATAGACTATTTGTATGATTTTATTTCCCATTATCTAAATCCCATCTATCAAGACCACATTTTACCCTCTGATTAAATATATAGAAACGATTATTAGTTGCCAATATTCGACCATTTCTTTTTTACCTTTTAGTTAGATCAAATAACTGTGCAATAAAAAAGTAACTACTTTATTAATATTTAACAGAATTTACTTCAGGAGAATTAGTTGTTTTTTCTATAGAACTATTACTGTCGATGGTAATTTTGTCTAAAATACCGTATACATAATAGGATTTAAAAAAACCTGCCTTACTGATTAAAATAAAAATTGTAGTGAAGTATAGCTAAATGAATCTAACCAAAAAGCCTATCAGACAAAAGAAGTACCAAAGAATGTTTTAATTTTTTTTAATTAAACCAACTTCTTTATTAATTTCCTGAGAAGAGAAATAAGAACGGAAGAGTAATTAGGAAGGGAAAAATCGAATTTTAATGAGAAACGACACATTTAGGCTAGAAAAAGAAGAAAAAAAACAATCAATTAGGTATGAGTTGGAATAAAAAGAAACACTGTAAGTATAAAACAGTCATCATTCTCATTTATGTCTAAAGTTATCTGCTACAGTCAACTTTTTGTTGCCACTATGGTCTGAACAAGAGAAGATTAAAAATATTTAGATTACTTTTATGAGTTTCAAAGAAGAATGGAATGACTTTTCAAACAGATTATTGTTTGCTGTGTACGTTAATTTAATTACTGATGCTTTTTCTAAATTAAATAAGAATTCACTTATGGTTTGAGAAGAGAAGACCTTCTTGTGTCTGTTATCGTAAAAAAAGCAAACATATAAGTTAGTCTAATAAATAATGTTGTAGCACATTACTGAATAAATAAACGAACGACAGAATTTGGATGAAAGTTAAATATTTTTCACATAACTAACTGCAGCAAAGTTATTTACTAATCATCCGTGGGGGCCTATTCTAGAGAAATCTTGAAGAAGTATGTGCCAAGTCGAGATCTCAGCGACTCTATCTGTAAACAATCTAGTATATAATGAGAAGTGGTGTATATGTAAATGATAGCACTTTCATGGATGGTTTTTTAAAGCTCCTGTTGTAACTGTTTTCACTTAAATCCGAGGCTAATAATTGACAACCCTTGTTAACATCGTTATTCTCCTACTATTTTGAGCTCTGAAAAGATAAACTCCTCTACAAATTTATTTTTAAACAAGCTGATTCTACATATAATTGTAATCTACAGTATATAGATATAAAGATTTCCGCATTCACTATGAGTGATCAACGTTTCTAAACGTTATATTCAAGTTGAATCAGTTAAAAAATATAACATTTGCTTGAAATATGCATTTCTAAAAAAACGCTTGAACGAATATAATTCTAGTGAATATACGAGAAGACTTCTTCTAACTGACTAAAACAGTATTATTCAGTTACCTACTTACTTACACCCGTTACCCCTCTCGGAGGAACATAGGCCACTCACCAATATTCTCCATTAAACTCTGTCCTGAGCAATCCTTTCCAGCTGTTTCCAGTTGCTGCTCATCCTTTTAATGTCTGCTTCCGATTCTCGACGCAGTGTGTTCTTTATCCTTTCTCTTTTTCGTTTCCTAAAAGGATTCCAAGTTTATGATTGCCTTGTAATTCAGTCTGATGATTTCCGCAGTGTGTTTCTCATCCATTTCCAACATCGTTTCCTAATTTCCTCTTCGACTGGAAGTTAGTTTGTTCTCTCCCATAGTAGGCTATTGCTGACGGTTTCCCGTCAACAGACATTCAGTAACTTGTATAGACAGTTGTTTATAAATACCTGTACCCTCCTGAGGATGCTTGAAGTAGTTCTCCACATTTCACCTACATACATTAAAACTGTCTTGACGTTCGAATTGAAGTTTGACTATGAGGTTTGTTAACAGTTGTTTTGAGTACCATATGTTCTTCAACTATAGGAATGTTGCTCTTGCTTGGCTAATCCTTGTCTTTACATCTGCGTCGGATCCATCTTGTTCATCGATGATGCTTCCCAGGTACGTGAAAATATCCACTTTTTCTATAGCTCTTCTAAGGTTGCTGCCTGTCGCAAACCCGGGTAAAGCAGAAGGGTTGAACTTGAGGCTAGCAATCCCATCCCATAAAACACAAGCATCCTACAAAAAACGTCAACCAGATTAAACAAACTTTATATATATATATATATATATATATATATATATATATATATATATATTCGTTACGAACTGATCACAGTTGGATACTATTAAGAACCAACAAGAGCTAGATAGCTGTTTTACAGCTGGTGCACTTTAGCGATACCTATCCCCTCCCCAGGAGAATGATCATCACTGTGTTTCAGAAATTGATTAGAGTGGGAATGCTGTCGTTGGACGTCGACCAAGTGGCGTTGACGTTCATGCGACTATGGCAGGATCTGAAGATCATATGTTTCGTCACTTGATGAAGTTGTGGGCAAGTACTACTGAGAAGTCTCATCGTCTGATGCTTCTTGGTTTTTAATGTCACTTATTCTAAATTAATCTCTGATAAATAAAGACAGCACATTTTGAAGTTAGTTGAATGCACTCTTGAACTGACAATTTATAACACCAAGATCGTAATCACTTATTGTGTGTTAAACAGATTACAGCTGAGTGTTGATTACTCTCAAATATTGTTGATGCGAACGTCTTCTCACTCTTCGTACTTCCACTGAATGGACGGATATTGGAAGACATAACTTTTCAGCATATGAGTCATCTTCATAACAAAATTATACACTTAAATGCAAAATATTTGACAAAATTAACGGGGTCAAAGTTCATTTAAGTCATCTGTGATTGTTGTCTCTCAGTCTCGTAGGTCTTCATGGGCAAATAAAACTAAGAAATAGTATCAGGCCATTGTATTGATCCCCATATCATTTATGTCAAACATTTTTTAAAGGAAAATCCGTATAAGATAATATCATTATAGGTTGGTGTTCATTACTTTGTTATATTTTATTATTAAGTTATATGGACAAGGGTATTAACAAGCCCTTACACGTCGAGTAGTATTATAACTGAACAATTAGTTTAGGATAGGCTAGGATATAGAATCAGAAATAAGTTAATAATATTTGATTCCATGGCCAAAAAATAGTGAACTGTTTGTTCGTGTTCATTACAGACCGATGTCAGTTGGATACTACTGAGAACTAGATAAGACTAGACAGCTGTCTCTTCTTGGTATAGGACGTTTGAGCGGTGCGCAGCCTCGATTCTGCTGGGGAATCAAACCTAGAGCCTTCAGGTCTCAAAGCAAATGCTTCAACACTGAAGGAAGCCTTTAATGATAGAAAGCCCACTTCCAACAATTTGTGATAGAGCGCGTCCAAAGAAACATTTATTTGCAATTAATAGAATAAATATTTATAAACGAAACCTCCACCAACATGAACGAAGAGATGAAAAATATGAGACTTTATTTTTGTACAAGAAAATAAATAACTTCAATAAATAAGTTTACTTAGTAATTAAGAACACAAGTTATGCATTAAATCGTAATAAACTAAAGTGCTCAGGTAAATGCAGACAATGATGATAAAATACAATTTATATTTCCAAAAAAAGACCATTTCGTTCACTTCAGACTGTGTCCTACACTACTGACGTTTAGAACGAATTACTATAGAAAATTAGCCGGTGGTTACTTGTGATATAATCAAACAAATTTATGAATATAGGTGAACTGTACGAAGATCTGTGGATATTTAGAATGTACAATAAAAAGTTAGCATTTTTTTTACACATGGATACAATAACAACAGTTTGAGCTTTTTTAAAATAGAAGAAAATATACAGTAACACTTTTTCACCAAATTGAAATGTTAATCATAGTATTCTGTATTACCTTTTAATCTGTTACTTCTTCGTCTACTACTATTACTACTACCAACACATGATATACAAAACGCGACTAATAAATAATTCAGACTGTTACGTAATTCATCAGTTGAATTGTCTTACATATATTACATATGTGGGTGGTAATATTTAGTTAAATACGACAACTGGCATAAACTGATAGTTAGTTACCTCCAAAATCTATCATTATTTTGTGATTCGTTGAAAATTTTCTAGCTTGAAAAAGTTTAGATACTGACAAAATTAAATGTGAATATAATCATTAACATTTGGGATAAACTTTTGTAGTTCACGAACACTTAGAACTAGGACCTGGTTATTTATATGTTTTAAATACTACCCCATGAATTCGAGCAAGATTGCGGTTAGGTTTAATTACATAACAGAACCATATACTGCTTAAAAAGAAATTTCAAACTCAAGTACTAAACAGCTTACTGACTATAGTCTGTACTGTGATTGCTTTTAATAAAGAAGTATCATTAAGTATAAATAAGTTTGAGATTTTACAGAAACCACTCATTCATGAATACTAAAACGCAATGTCCGTAAGTAAATGTTAAGAATTATGAGACGAAGTGTTAGTTCGTCGTAATATTTATTAGAGTATAACATCACTCAGAAGCGGTTCTTACATTTTAAGTTTAAATTAAGACAGTAAGGCAACCACCTATAAATTAAATAAATAAATCATAATTAACAAGTGAAGCTACTTTAGCAGGTATATTATATCTAGGCAAAGAAAATTAATTAATCCTGTACTATGCAACTTTCTACATTTTGGTCTTGTTTGATTTACTAACAGTGATATTTTCGAATCCTCTAAAATTCAGCATTATACTTAATCGAAAATATCCTCAATAGGTTAGATAGATGTACCTACGAAATCAACACGAATTTATTTATCATCAGCTACTGACGGTAAATTGCTATTGGCATAACTTGTTGAGTGAAAACGATATCAGATTTGAAAATACTAATGGTTTAAATACTACTCAATGTGGGAATTCACTATCATGAATTGGCCTGCGTCAAACAACTATTGAAAGTACTGAACACTTGTTTTGTTCAAGTATGGAACTACTGACCAGAGCTTATCTACGAAATTACAAAGAAATCGAACCCAAGACCTCTAGCTTTTGTGAATTAACCATTAGACCACTGAGGCGAAACTCGACAGCTAACATATCTAACTTTTTCAGGTGGAGATATGTCTGTGCTTTCTGGTTATTGACTCAGTCTTATATCCTGAAATGGAATTTATATTCAACAATCTCTATAACAGGAAATCAGGAAACGACGTTGGAAATGGATAGGACATACACTGCGGAAATCATCAGACTGTATCACGAAACAAGCACTAACTTGGAATCCTGTTGGAAAACGGAAAAGAGGAAGGCCAAACAACACCCTGCGTCGAGAACTGGAAGCAGACATAAAAGGGATGAGCAGTAACTGGAGACAGTTGGAATGTATTGCTCAGAACAGAGTTGAATGGAGAATACTGGTGAGCGGCCTATGCTCCTCCGAGAGGGGTAACAGGCGTAAGTAAGTAAGTAGTAATCTCTATAACAACCAGTTATGTTCAGCATGCACTGTTATGATGATTTGTTATCCTTTCAGATCTTTTCAGCTGTAAGTAACATACAGTCTTTCTGTACTGCTTTTTTGGTGTTAAATGCTTCCAAACATTGATAATTATCTCCATCGCACCCTGAAGTGGAATTAATATCCTTCAAATCTCCTAAATATTTAATCAATAACTCAACACAAATTAAAACTAGCTTACTAAAGAAAACGTTGTTCTTTAAGTGAACGATTTATCAATCATAGAGTTATAGTACTTATCTGACTAATTACCTAATTTTTCATGTAATTACCCTTTGAAAATCAGCTACTTGTTGACATTTATATATAAGGAATTTAACGTGTTTAGAGGAAAAACGTCTTATTCTACACTTAAAGTTTTACAAATCTCCAGTTTTAAAAGTATGGTGGTTAATGTGACTACCTGCAGTGATGATATGTTTCTTAAAGTATTGTTGGATAATTTCAATTTCTGATTTATAAGAATGACAGTTTTTTTAGAACAAAACTACAAATAACGAAAAAGTTCCCATTTAAGCATTAAGATAGGACGAAAGAAGCGAAGAAATATTCGTTTTCAATTAGTCTTTCATTAAAGCTCTACACTAATGGTAATGATTTTAATAGTTTTAAAATCATTACCAAATAATTGGTGGTTTGTTAAATAATAATCTTACAAGTTCAAAGATGTTTACAAAACAATTACGACTAATTAACAAAACAATTAAGGCATGAAGGTGAGTAAGGTAATTATAGTTTTAGATAGTATGTGAATGATAATTAAATTAATTGACATAATGTTAATTACATAATATCTAATCGAATTGACTGAATTAGAAATATCAACCTTTAGGAGCCGGCTCAGTGATCCAATAGTAAAGCGCTCGTCGCGGAGCCAGAGGGTCCTGGGTTCAATTCCCAACAAGGTCGATGATGCGCACTGCTGAGGAGTTCCATATTAGGACGAAACAGCCGTCCAGTGCTTCCAGGTGATCAATGGTTGTCTGATTCACATCAGTTCGTGATATCAGCATTGACAAATTAACTATCTCCACAACAACCCCCTTAATTGTAATGGTAAAAACCGATGATTTAGTTATACGAAATCTAATGATCAAGACTGTTATCTAAGGATCAAGTGGCAATTAAGAGGTAAAACATTGTGAAGATATATACAGAACCGAAATCGTGATAATAATAATAATGAGAGAATCGAGCATAAACAATCATTTGTTGACCATCGAAGCAGTGGCTGTTATGATGGCCGAGATAAGGAAATAGGTTATACAAATTCTTTATGTACACACAGGATCGGCTTTCGCTATATGTAGAAGATATGTGCATAAACCATAGGGTAGAGTAGGTGGGACCTGATAAATGATTTTTAAAGCTTTTCTCAAGTCTGTTTGATGATCTTTATTAAACGAATGTTCATATATAGAGCTGTTTACTTATTGTAGTTGATCTTCGCTCAACCATACTGGGTGATGTTAGGAAATCCTATGACGGACCTGCAAATTTATATACATATTCATGTAGAGCTTAAATGAAAAACTAATTGGCAAAAGATTTCTTCGCTCCTTTTGTCCTTTCCTAAAAATAAAAATGGCTTATCATAGTTAAAAGATAAATAATGATCATACACTTACTCGTTGACTGTTTATGAAAGTTATTTACAACAAATTATTCAGTCATTGTTCAAGAATCTATATTAAATATTGCATAATGAATAGCTATGACGTTATATTTAACCCTGTTTATTAGTTGTCATCATACTGTATCTTCGCCTTAGTGTTGATGTATGCATTGACCTCTTTTACTAAATAATTTATCGGGTCACACTAGGTACAACCTTATTCAAAGAATAGTGTCTGCAATAAAGGACGTTGATATTGTTTTAGTTGGTATGAAGCAGTGAATTCGATTATTCACTGCTAGATGATGCAAGCCGTTACGGAAAATGAAACCATTTTGTAAATTCAGACATCACTGGGATGCATGTTCAAAGGACCTATATACCAACAATGACTGATTCAATGTAATTAATATCAGTGATGTAAACCTATAAACCCTTACAATCAGTGATAAGCTTAATAACATTATTTGTATCATTACTAACAATATTTATCAAATTTTACAAAATGTTAATAAACAGTTGTTATGGTATCCACTAAGTGATTAGTTGCGAATGCAGCTACTAAATATTATTATTCAATATTATGTATCCGGTAATACAATTAACATTCAAGTTCAGTGTGAGATTAAACTAATAAAAAGATAGTGCTATTAGATGGATTGAATGGTTATGATTAAATTATTCTTTGTGTGTGAAAATGAAGTATATATACCTTATGAGACAGAATGAGAAATAAAGTACTTAAGTGTTTATGCATAGATTATTTCTTAAAATAATGGAATTAAGTAATGTCACAAAGTATTCATTTGAAATTGTCATGATATGTAATATCGTAAACTCTGAGTACTTTTAATATCAAATTGAAGACACCAGGCTCATAACAGAGGGGTAAGTTTGTGTTATGAGGTTAGGTAAGTATTCACTTATTCCCGCTTGTGATTTTCTATTATTAGCAGCAATCAGCAACAGTCTATTACTGTTATTATATTTCTTCTCTATTCAGATATAGTTACCTGCACAAGTTTATTGCTTTCGCCTAAAGTTTCTATGAATTAGCCCTAAAGCTAGCGCTTAGTAGGTTGAGGATTATTCAGGTAACAGTCATATCAGAATGTGAGATGTATCAAATTGGGTTGAGAAATCTTTGCTCAAGATTACAGGGATTTTAACCCATCGAGTTTCTGGCACTGTGATAGTCAAGTTGGTCTTATATTACTTCATTTATCACAAGTTTTCTGTTCTGTCAAGCTGATACCACAATCTGAACTGTTAAATTTTGAAATGACGAACATAAAAAAGACATAAAAATCATCATTAAAGCAATAAAACTAAAGATGAAAGTCGGTAAAATGAAATAGTTGAGAAAAATAATTAAAATTGTATTGTAAACAAATTTTACTGAATTAAGTCAACAGATGTTGGAATATAATGAAAGTGACAGATAATTTAAATGTAAAGTAAATATTAACCAGGAAACAAACAAAATATTGATTTTCCTAAATAAGGTGTTATCCTAATTGTTGTATGGGACTAAGTCATTTAGTTAAATAATGAAAATAGACATATAATTCCAGTGTTTTGCTTTTCAGGTTCATAAGGTTAACTGTCTCCAAACATTTACTCCTTCAATCTTATCATATAATGCATCTAAGCTTCTTTGGTCAAGATTGATGATTATAACACTTAAGATGAGTTAATGTCTTATAACAAGCCGTTACTCATAGATGACGATTACAAACACTCAGGCCCTCATGGAGATCTTAAGATATGTGTTAATTAGATGGCATCGATATACATTTTTACTTTAGTTTTTAGGTTATCCAATACGACTTTATAGGTATGAAGTGATTTAGTTATATTCCTTCATTTATTAATGTGAATAAATGATGATAATATTATTAGAAACCCAGAATTCAAGTTGTCTTTGTTTTGCTGTATTGGTTATTATTGTTAAGATCAATGCTATAACGTTATTTATATTCCCAAATACGAAGAGAAGTAAAAGTGCATATCTAAGTCCAGTGTTTAAAATTCATACGTACCTACCTCCTTAAATCGATTTCATAGAAAACGAAATAACTTTATTATATCTTTGTCATATATTAGGCTTGGTTTCTGCCAAATTTCTAAACACTTCCTGGTCTCTATAAGCCTCTTATACTTGAGTTCCTAGCACAGGAGAAAAGCCAGGCAGCATAAATTAAGCTTTACTTCCAAGTTTTATTTAGATATATAAAACACTGGTATTTTTACTATTAGGAGTACACTAGTATTTTATAGATTTCTTATGACCTTATTAAAATTGATAATAATTTCGATAATCATTCAAACAAGACGTCATGTTTGATCTATTTATTTCTAAAATTCGTTTCATAGCTTCCATATAACAGTAACTCTATAAAGTGTTTTCAGAAAACTAGTATAAGATTTTGTATAGAATCTGAAAGCTTCCTAAACAAGATTCCTACATTTTCTTAACTCATTGCCTAATATAAAACCTGAGAGCAATAATACAATACTAACGCTTTCTATATTCTAATCGATCAATGTTTTAAAATGGATGACATAAGTGGAATAAGAAAGCGACCTAATTATTAAAATAAAACAATGTAACGAAACAACAAACGCAACTTCATTTCTTTCAATGAATCATTCTAAACGATAAGGATGTATTGAAAGCAAAATTATGCCTTAATTAAGCATTCATAACAAACATATTTCTCATTTAATATATCAGTAACAGTTGTTTATGAAAAGTGTCAATCTAAACAGATAGCAATTGTTTTACCTAGAAATAACTAATTAATTGAACACTGAATAGGAATCATTAAACATTCAATAGTTTGGCTTTTCAAATTAAGTACACTAAAAACCTAATTATTCAACAACTATACTACATTTTGTGATCTGTTTCTGTTGTAACAGTATGGTAATTCCTTAATAAATAGAAATAGTTTTTCTTTTTAAGGAAAAGCAGACGTTTTAATAAAGTAAATAATTATATATTTAAAAATGAATAACAACTTATTAATCAATGTTAAATGTGTCAATTTAAAATAATGAATACATATGTTGTTATTGATAAGTTATCAATCAAATTGTAGTGGTTAATGGAGACAGGTATTTGGTTTCGTTGTTCGTATTCGTCATAGATTGGTGCTGGTTGGGTCGTGACTAATGGAGTTCAGAAATGGTAGAAGAAAGACAGTTATCGCCAAGATCATTGACTAGTCACCATTCTTTCTTAGAAATTGATGGGAGTAAGAATCCTACCATAGAATCCCGGCCCAATCGCGCAGATTTTTAGGTATTGTCTATGAAACTTGAAGATACTGGATTTCCTAGTGAAATCAACAGTGCACACTGTTTGGGGGTCCCATACTAGGTCAAAACAGCTGTCCAGCGCTTCCTTGGTTTTAATAGTATCCATAAGTATCAATCTGTGGAGAATATTAGCCTCTAAAGATTATCAGTTAATCAATAATTTTAGTCAAGCGACAATACAGTTTCTATGTTTCAAAGAAAAATTCTTGATAAAATTCACAATTAATTGCTTTTCTCTATAATATTTTACATGTTTAGATTTTGGAAACATTGTTTTTAAATTTATTTTGCTTACAATGAGGCCTGAAATGTCAATTAATTTAACTTAAGAAATGACAGGAATTTCAGAATTCTGAATACTCTCGAAAGTCAACTACATTTAAAGTGAACGCCTTTGTATCATAGAAGCTTAGTACAAAGATACAAATGAAATTTTTCGGTTTTAGTGAGTAAGATAGAATGTGCAATTGAAACTTATTGTAAAGCATATTTCGGTTTCAGATGATAACCTGAATGTCATGATAACAAACTATATATGTGATAAATCAATTCTATGGGTAGTTGAAATACAAGATAAAAATCCTTGTATACTGTCTCCAGCTGTCTCTAACATAAAACACATTACATCATGATTTTATGCCACTTAATATAATGGCCATATTTTAAACTTAATTCTGCAGTTTGATCAACCTTAAGGTTTAGATATAGGTGACATTGTGTATAATAATTTTCATTATTCTGTCAATAAATGAATCCCATTGAAATAACTGTGTACCGGAAGTGATCAGAAGCAGAATTGTTTTATCCTTCTCATGATGTTTTATTATAGTGAAAAATAGTTAGTGGAATTTTAATATTATTAAGTTAAAATGAAAAGTATTCAGTAAAAGAATATTTATTTATAATGAATTCATTTACTACAACCGTACACTCGTATTCTTAGTAAATGTAACAAATTATAGTCTTTAGTAAAATAGAGGCGCATTACATAATGTAACGAAGTAATTAGGAATTAACTACATCCTTTTATTCAAGTATTGAATGAAGTGTGTGTGTGGGTGGCGGTGGGGTGCGGCTCATAACTATTTTTTTCTTAAGTAGTCATCTTAAGAAGTGCCGAGCCACTTAACATAATTGTTAAAAGTAATTAAACATTCGCATGTATCAGATGTAACAAGTTAAAATATTAACCTTTAAAAATGTAATGCAAAAAAATGTTAGAGATAATTTTTAAAAAGACGGATATTAAAATGATACTTGAATAGCGATAATAACTTGTACAACAATTAGAAAAAAATAGATAAAGGAAAGAGGAATGTAAGAGGCATTAGGACTGTGGGGAAGTAAGAGAATGGATATGCTGTTATGAAAATGTAAAACTCAGACTGGAGTGCTGAATCGCCAAAGAGTCTGTTGTATATGAATTTCTGATCTGAATTCCAATTGAATCGGTCCTTCTAATCATGTAAATTATTTTAAAGGCTGATATCCATGGTGGTGCATGAAATGAACTGACTGTATGCACAAGAAATAAGCTATTGATTGATTTGCAACATCGTTTGGATAAATTTGCAGGATAATGTTCAAGCATCCATTTGGAACATGCATGTTTCGTACTGTCAATATAACTATATTTACAAGAAAAAATGGGCTACTAAACACATATTGAATTGGTTAAAAACGAGATTCTATCCTTGTCACTTTTTCGGACAAGGTTTCTGCTAGATAAGACAATTTAAAGCTCTGCTTTGTAAAACATCCTCCTTGGAGATCCTGAGATATGGTTTTTAAACATTACTGCGAATGTGTTTGTTGTAAAATCATTGTTAATAGAGAAAACTTTGCCCTTCATAATATCCATCAAGCTGATAACTATCTCTATATTTTTTTGTGTTATATTTTTACAGACTAATATTTTGACTTATTGCATCCCAAACTTGAGAACGTTTAGTTAATTTTAAATACTTTATTATGTGGCTCAGTGGTTCTTAAGATAACTATCACAAGAAATTTTGTTTAGTGAAAAAAATTTTCTTTCCGATGACTTCATCTACTAAAGCTGTGCAATTGTAATGTAGAGTTAATCTTTGCACAAAAGTAGTCTGTTATGAAGTAAACGAAAATGCTGCATCATACAATCAATTAGTCAAAATTATCACAGGTTAGTTTGGTATAAGTAATGAAAGCGAAGTAATATGGAAACAACAATTGTGACGAGGTCATCCATGGAACGAAATTATGTGAAAATATCAAATCAATGTGCATTTATAAATTTATCTCTCCTGTGGTGCTGGATTTATTGGTCGCACAAAACGGAACATATTGAAAAGCATCTTTGAACACTGCCCAGTTTGGTTATCTAAAGGCCTGCATGAGTCTATCTGCAGTTCAGCCCTAGTGCTCCTGGTTAATTCTAGTCATGTTATTCCACCAGAATCCTCCTTCATAGTCACCTATTCAGTCAGAAGAAATGGCATAAATAGACTACAAATCAATAAGCTATAGGCTACTGAGGCTTTAGTAACTCACATTTTCAAGCCTAATTTCAGTGTACGAAAGCACTATGTTCAATCCCTTATTCTACCATAGCCTTAATTCTTTTCTGTTTTTCAAAAAACGATTATTTTTAATTTTCCTTCGTTTTTTACTCATGGTTATTATTAATTAGCCACTATTGCAAAAAAAGTATTTTTCACCATACTCAATTGGTCATCAAAATTTCCCCTAACAGTTTAACCATTATATAATACTATCTTCATAATTTGATATTTTCAGATAATATTTCAACATAATTCTGTTTATTGTTTGACCTCTTCATAATTGTTGTTTCTAAACCATTTTCCCACGATATCATTTTACTTTTATTACACATGTCAAATTAACTTATGATAATTATCATCTGTTTGTTTAATAACCCAACTCATTTTCATATTTCATAATGAGCTATATTTAAACAAAGACTAATTATAAATTACAGTTGTACAGCTTTAGTAGATGACATTGTCAAAATGAAAGTTCCCTTTGCTTAGCACTCTTTATTTCAAAAAAGGATTACTCATGAGCTCCCTCACCCTCTTCCTCCACTTAATTCAATACCTGGAAACTAAACGTGATTAGTTTGGGATCACTGTATTAAATGATAAAATGCTTTTCTGTTGTACTATAGACTATTATTTGTCAAATTTATTATAGATACTAGTGTACAGCTGTAGCAAGTGGTTTCGTCTAAAAGAAAATTTTCCTCAATGAAACGTTTGTCTTCTTTGTAATGTACTGGGCTTCTTAAATTGCACCGATATTAAATGTAACAAATGCTTATCTACTACTCATATTTGGTAACTATTCTTTGTGATACTGTTACTAAGTGATCAATATTGAGTGAGAATTTTCGCAGAGTAGAGAAATTCTCGTTAATGTAATCTAACCTTAGATCATTATTTACTTAAAACCTCTTATTCTACATTCATAGGTTTCTTCGTCAATCTCTAGTGTATTGATGTAAAACAAGCGCTTTGTGTAACATGACACCGTATATTTCAATATTGTTAGACTGAATAGATTGAATTTTGTTTTTGTTTTCATTTTTTTGTTGATTACTAGATTTTCACCAAAAATGTATACAACATTTAGATACATTATTTATCAAATTTCATAAGTAGACTTTTTGAACAGTGATTCTTTTAGCATCTTTTTATCATTTAATGTTTTAAGCTCAGTATATTTTATAAGTCATCAGGTGTTTACATTACATCAGTTTACAAATCTTTGAAATGGAAAGCCCTAGAATCGTTTTTAACTTTCCAAGAAAATTCTTATCTTACTAAAGTCATATTATCCACATAAAAGTGCTAGGAGTCTATTCATTAGATATGCATTCTATTTAAATGTTTATGAGGTTGACAAATTTCACATTTAACTCCTTTTCCTTAAGTACTTGTTAGTATCGCCATAAACAATTAATTTTCAAAATAACTTTCCCGTTCATTTGATTGATTGTGAAAATTAGGCCAATTCTAGGCTTTCGTCACAGGTTGATCCTGGTAACTGTACCATTGTGAACATCAAACAGTCGTTGCTTAGTTTCGTTAAATGATCACACAGGCAATGTTTCTTGGTCCGTAATAACTTATCAGCTTAAATCAGTTGGTGACTGAATTATCGACATAGTAACAAAAATAACTAAATTTTACCATTAATATGTGGACGCTTCAAATTTTAATGAACGTATGAAGATATTGAAGCTTAAGTTTATGCTTCTTTTAACTGATAAAGTGGAAAAGTGAACGAACGTACAAAATAAATCAATGTTTTCGTTATAAGTTTATAGCTGAATCTGATACATTTACTTAAAACTAAAGTTTAAATATTTGTACTCATTAGGTGCAACAAAGTTTCCATTCGTGAGGCTTCTTAAGGACACTTTAGGCAAATTGAGTGTCATATTTTGATTACAGTTTATCGACAGATCAGATTAAACTATAAATTTGTCAACTGCAAATGTTAAATCTAATATCTTTATGCAGCTACACATTCCATTTAGTAGATACATCATTGCATGTTATCTTAGCTAGGTTGTTATACTAATACTACTTTGAAGTTTCTTCGTAAAACAGGGAACCATTGTGATGAGTTGTGATATAAAATTCGTCAAGTGAAGTTTTAACTTGATAATGTTTATAAGTAGTGTAAATACATATGAAATTTTTCACTAATATTAAAATATGTTTTGACAGTATCACCAACAATATTCTCTCTGTCCAATCAAAGTTGAATTTATTTTGTTCATGAGAGTTTTCTTAGACGCGTACAGATTATAACAACTTATTTCTTATCTTTGTTTTACATTGTTGAAGATTTAATGTTTGCAAAGTATTTTGTTATAAGTGTGCAAATAGTTTAATTTAAATGTATGTCGATAAGAAATTATTAGATTGCACTATGACTTAGTAGGCTAATGATGTTTTAATAGTATTAAGAAGATATCAGTGGAAACTATAGAGCAGCCTATTGAAAATTTACACAACATAACTATAATTCCGCGGCGGGGGGGGGAATAGTGAGTAAGTCATAAAGCAGATTACGTGGAAGAAAGTATCTTACTGCATAATATTCAAGTGTGAGTAACAATTTTAATTTTTAGTTATAGGTTTTACCAGAGTATTAAAGTACTGTATTCTTTAATAAAACTCAATATGGAAAAGAATTTGTCACCTTTGCTCAGTAGATAGTCAAATTCAGCTATTTATCTAGGCAAAATAAGATATTTCCTAGGAATAGGTGGTGGAGGGTGTTTCAAATTACTATATCGTCTATATATAAATTCATATTCCAGAAGTAAACTCGAAATTCAAGCGAATAGTTGTCCCATATCCTAAAAGACGAAATAAACGGTAGTTGTCTGAATAAAGTGAAAAAGGATAATTTCAACTCTGTTATTTAAGCTTGTTTACTAGTCGTTTAAAATACCCTCTGTCTTCAAAACACATAATTCCTAAGTTAGTATGATAAGATTTATTCACAAACTTCTCTAACTGAATCAAAGATGAGAAACTCATAAAGTTGATTTAAAAGGGTGCATCAGTCAGGTTAAAGAAAGAAATTTCAAGATCATAGCGCATGAATGAAATTTCTACCCTCGCTAATTTTGAAGGTGATATAACCGTAATTTATTAATAAGGAATATTATTTCTTACGAAATTCGGATTATGCAACTGTGGTCAATCAGACATGACAAAGATAAAAAAAGTAATATAAACCGACTTATATTTTATTCTTCTGAAGTGGATCCTGGGTGAAATGTTTCATGCAGCTTATTTTATCGTTCATAGAAACTCACGTAGCCAGTGTATCTGCTCTCAGTAATAAAAAAAAGCTTAAGAAAAGTGGATTGCTTTCAATAATACAGGTATCCGTGGCTACAAATCATGATAAAAATGTCATATTATATGAAATCCAGTAATAAAATGTTTTAGATATGAGACGGAAAGTTGAAATAATAATTACGACTATCTTTACTTTAATCGAAATCTTTAAAATGACTTGACAACATATGAATAAGTTGCTTACCAATACCTGGTTCTATTTCATAACATGAAGACATTTAGATAACCTTAATGACTTTAATATTCGTGTCAGAGATAAACATGTGTTTTTAATTTGTTTATTTTTTATTACGAATTATTCAATCAGATAATATCGGGCGTAGTTTTATTAAGGTGATGTCATATTAGTTCATTAGTTCCTATTAGTCCTTAGAGCTTTACAAAAATGCATCATCAGTTGAATAATTTTTGAGAAAAATGTTATGTTACTTACAAGTAGCTCATCGCATTTAACCCAATTTAAATACTTAACTTCAGATTTTTGGTTTTACTGAAAGGTTTTTTATGATTAAGCATTCATAAGAAGAAATTCAATCACTAAACAGTATATGAATCAATGAATTAATAAATCTGATGTAAGCTGCAATCATTGATTACAAATAAAATATGCAATGTTAACTTGGCAAACTTTGATTTATCCTATTCGGTACAATCAATGTCGAAATTTTTTGACTCTTATTTTCATTCATCAGACCAAATTAACTGCATGTGAACCACTAGTAAGTGCTTTTATGTAAAGTATAATTTTCCTCTATGAAACTTTAAATTTCCAAATAAAGTTAATAATAGAACGATATTTAAAAGTAAAACATAAACCACATGAAAATATTCTTAAGTATATCTCATAATGGCGTGAGTTATCTTCTATAATTTAGTAATAAAGCTGACCAACATATTGTTCGAATCACCAAATCAAAATAATGTCATAACTGATGAGAATATTATAGAAGCGAAATTTAGTTTTTGATCACATTCTGCGACGAAAATTTTCTTTAAATAAATTTATGAAACAACAGTTGCGTAGTAACCTATGTAGGTAGAGGATGGAAGATGTGATTAATTTCCGTAAAAAACTATTCAAAATATCGTCATAAAGGGAGTATGTATGCAATACATTTTAAATCATCTTTCAAGCTTAACAACTTATAAAAAATATGTGTAGAATAAGTGTATACGTTTACTATTCAAGTTACGGATCTCTTAAGTGAATGCACCATTCAAGCTGGTATGACGTAGTAATTGGGAAATCGATACTAAACATTTATATATATATATATATATATATATATATATATATATATAATCCCTTTCACTGCTTATTCAAGTTTCATGAAACACTACTGTTATGTCGTAAGAAGTTGGGGGATTTGATGGCCGAGTGCCAATCGCTAGTGCCTAGTTGGTTATTGCGCGTCTACCCTGTGCCCACTTAGTCCCAAGCCGAAATAAGAAGAATGCGAGCCAATAGATCATATAGACAGAATCGAATCGAATCCTATTCTATTTCAAGCACTCTTTTATATATACATAAAATCAGACCACACAGCAAACCAATTAGAAAATTAGCATGAATACAAAACGAGGGAAATAGTGGTAGTGAATAGGAACAACTTGTACAAACTAATTGACTGTAGTCCATACCAAGAGACAATATAATAACAGCGATTATGCTAAACGGGAGGATAGGGCAAGCGGAGCGTAACAATAATAGAAACAAAATGTTTACATTACAGACAGTTCGAATGAATGAAATAGTGTTCGCAAACACAGTTCTGAAAGTTTGTTACACTTCTTTGTGGTCCGACCTAACAACTACATAGTCGATTAACTAGAAAAAGTAATTAAAAACTTCGTTTAACAATGGAGAAAATTTCAGGAGATAAAATAGCCAAAGGAGCGTGCAATATAAGGTCTTCATGATCATATAAACAAATACATACCATACATTATGTAAAACATATGCTACAACGTATATTACTGTTTACAGATTATCACGTTGGATATAAATAGTCTATTGAGCAGAAATTAATTTTTTCACGTAGTCATCCATTATTGTTAAATAATCTGCAATGGAATAATGAACAGTCATTCAAAAAAATGTATATACTATTATGATTATGCTATTCAGATTACTATTATTCTGATTAATTTTGTTTTTCATTTTAATACAAGTGAATATATTACTTAAACACTAAGTAATGTTTCGCACCAAAATCTATCACCTTTATTTATCTATGTATAATCCAAGATTACAAATGAATATGTTACACTTATCGTAGTATTTAATCTTTATAATGTTTTAAATAGTTATCCCTTTTAATATCAGAACAAATCAGAATGCATAGCAAGTTTATAGTTTATTAAAATAAGAATATCAATGTGTTAGCATCAAATAGCTTCAGTTGGTAACAATCATTCACCTTTAACTTAAGCACATTATTATTAACATACATTGATAGTTTATAGATCAATTCTTTGTTGATGTTTTTTTATACAAAACAAATCTAAATAGAAAATGAAGTTTTTTTTCAGATTTGATGATTTAAAAAAGTACATTTTAAGGAAAAAATAATAAGTAACATACATTTCCTTCTTGTAAATTAATACTCATTAATGCACGTCTTTAATTGTTCACTTTCATGTACTACACATTTTACAATTTCCTGTCTTCTACATCCGTCTGTTAACTAATTGAATACACTTTACTAATATTCTTCATTGAATACAATTTTACACATTTTTCTTTTTGTTTCTTTTTGTTAAATTGTACAATAAATTTCTTTTTTTAACTTTATTCAATTTTTATTTTTTAATATTTGAATTAAAATTTTCAACAGTTTCAAAAAAGTGATTGTTTAACATTTTGTAAAATAAAAATTAAGAAAAAAAGTTAATTTAGAAATTTATTTTAAACGTGATAATCTATCCAATCTATGTAACTATGTTATTTTGTTCTTTTAAATATTTGTTAATGATATAAATATTTTATAGATGGTAAACTTCAATGTAAACAAAAAAAAAGTGAAAACAAGACAATAGTTACATTCATAAAGAAAATCATTTGTTTTTTTTAGAAAATAAAAAACAAACAACATTTTCAGACTTATTTATTGTTGTTTTAATAAAAAAAACAGTACTTCATTTGTATTTGAAGATGATTAGTTTGTCGATAAGTTAACGGAAATTTGAATATTTAAAAGAGTGAATAATTTACTCATTAGAATTTTACAAATATATGTAACTCATTTTATAAGTGAATAATTTAGTTTGAGTTTGATTGTGACTAGCGACCGGAATTCAAGATGCGTATTTTGTTCTATTTTGAACTCGTCGGTTGGATGTACAAGAATTATAATGTTGATGTTTACATTGGGATTTGAATACATTCGAAATGCATAGTTTAGTTCATTTTTAATCATGAATAAGATTAAATTAGTGAAAATAATTTACTAGTATGTTAGTTTTATGATCAGTAAATTTACTTGGTTGTTTTATTCAGTGAATAATGATCATTATACTTGTAGATGGTTGGCAAAACGACGACTAATAGCCCAATTTTACTGGACTCAATTAAGGTAGTATAGCTGCCCGACTTAAGTAAACTTGCTCAGAGGTCATACCATCCAATGATTTTGTAACTTGACTTACTCTAACCGTGGTGACCAAGCCTGTTTCTCCCATCAATACTTGCTCTATAATATTCAGTTTTATCATGCACGAATATACTATAGAAGATAAAAGGGAAGATACATAAAATAGATTACAACTTTTCTGCATCAAACGCCATGTCCATTTCGAATCTTAGTTGTGTGCGTGAATGATATTGGTCTTGAAGAATTAGAATACCTTATTCAGCATCCAGTGATCAATATGTACAGTGTAACTTCGTCAGTGTTAAGTGTATTCACTGTAACTTTATATACTATTGCCAACAGTTTTATATGTTTGATTTCAAAGGGGAAATGTCAACATATAATATGCAATACCGTAAAAGTTTCCCATATTGCATTTATTATAATTTGTGAATGTGCAAAAACATACTTGAAAGCTTTAATCAACTAATACCCATTACTTATTTTCATCTAGAAACGTTTTCATCAGTTTTGATTGTACAATATCTTTTTCACATTGTTAAATGTATTAGATGCATATCCTCAATAATACTTGATAAGTAAAATATTGAAAACAGTTTATCGAAGCTTATATGATGAACAAATACAACTTGTCACTTAGAATGGATATGAAACAACTGATCATACAGTTTGGATCGGATGCTAAGACATCCTTAACATCTTGATAGAATTTTACTAGGACATCCTGCTTATATCAATAGCCGTTAAAAGGTGACAAATGATTTAAACTACTGCCGAAGATTAGCGAATACAAAGTTACAAAATAAGTTACCTAAATGGTTATTTGGAGATATATTTCACGAAGTTAGTAAATTGATGTATGGTATTTATAAATGGTGAACATAGTTGACTTGAATTGTTGCATGAATTTAATTTTGTGAATGAGGCCTTTGATATCTCGGAAGGAATCTCCATTTATAAGCTGGTCACATTAGCAAAAAATATGAATCACAATATCTACCAAATAGGTTACAGGTAACTTCAAGTTTTCTTAACAGCTCAAACTTCATAAAGAGTAATTTATGGATTAGTTTCTTATCCAGTAGCTTAGTTGGATTCAAAGTGTGCATCTTACTGAGACTAACAATGCGAGACAGGCAAATTATAACTTTTAATTTTATAAGAGCAATCTGGAAAGTTTGTTTCAGTACCCTAAAATTAAATTAATTCCAAAGTGGCATAAGCTACCATCGAATACACAATACATAATTAGCACACAGATAGTAACCGGTGCGCTTAAAAATTTACTCGGATTAGGTTGCCTTTCCAATTTATCCATATACTATTGTGTTTTATTATTAAGTATGCATTCTGTATAGAAGACCATACACTTAATTATCACCTTATTGTCTCGTCTACCAAACAGTTAGGTAAAGTGAGATGCACTTGCAAAAAATGTTGAACAGTATTGAAATTCATTGATATATCAGCCTCAGAGGTTTCGATGAATTCCTCTGCTTATATTTACTCTGAGTGGGTGATCTAAATATTTAAAACATGCTATTATATGACAGATCTTTAAAAATAAAATATTTCAACTAAGAGATCTATTATATAAACTGGGACGATAGAAAAATTCTATTTGCACCTAGGCAAATTTATTTACGTAGGCTTCTTACTTTATCTACCGACTATTATAACATTGATAAATACAACTTGTTTGAATGGAACAGTTGTGCTTCAATTTATATATTACAATATTTTCACAAATGAGGGTCAAATGAATGAATAATAAGATTGGTTAATTTATTCAAGCTACATCATACTACTCTTTGCAATTATAAACTGAATAAGACATTGACAGCAATCATTGTTAAACACTATACATTTCGTTGAATCACACATACTCTCCAGTTGCTTGCAACCTGGAATATTAGTAATAACTATTTGGAGAAAAGTGGTAGTTATTTTTTCTTATCCTGATCACAGAAAAGTACGTAATGCATTGCAAGAAAATATATGGGTAGACTGAAAGACAAAATACTTCTATGATTGTTGAAGATTGTTTATACAGTTGAAACTGCATAACATACTGTGGTGATCTCCAAAAGTGAGATCGTATAAACTCAGACAATCACAAGGATTAAAGTGTACTTTATTTTTAATGTTTTTATAAACATATCACTTTTTGTTATAATTCATGCATTCATTCGTATAGGTGAGTATTTGTCTGTCTGACTATTCATTTCCTTTGTTATATCGTTTTAGTGTAGTATATGATAAAATGATCATCATATTGCCTACTTGTTAGTGGTTGTTCTATTTCCACTCCTGTATGCTTTTCTATATTTAAGACATTGGCATTTTTATATACATTTTTATTATTCTGGTCAAATCGCATATTACCTTGATTGCTGATTGCTTTTAATTTGATTTCTAGTTAATACAATACAACTACTAATACCACCAAGCTGTTACTCGGTTACTTCTTGTCTATAATTGGAAATGCTGGAAGTACTGAGTTTTAAGTTCTCATAAAAACATTATACATTCTACTTGTTAAAACATTATTATTTTGAGCCAACTGAATACTATGTCCATTTTGATAATGTAAAACCTAACAAGATACTTATAATGACTAAGTTCTGGCCTAATTTTATTGTTTATTAAATCTAAGATCACTTTTTTATTATCTTATTGCGTAAGTCACTTTCATATTTTTGCCTCAACCAAAGAAAACAGATTTAGGTGTGGAGTTTACCACAAGGTGGAACATACCCATAAGACTTTAAAATTATTAACTAAAGCAAATTATTACAGAAGTTTTTATTCCTTAATATCTTCATCAGAGTTACAAGTTACCTTAAACAATATTTAGGTTACTTAAGGTCAGGTAGTATAATTAGCGTAATTATAAAGTGGGTTGGTCTAAGGTAAAACAGGATGAGTTATAATTGGGTTTTGTGAAGATTGTTGAATTTTAATTTGATATCACGAATTACTTTGAGTTAAAAAATCGTTGACAATCAGTATGCATTGAACAGCGGTTTCATTTTAACATACAACTCCTTAGTAATGCGCAGTCACAATCCCACCAGAAATCAAGCCTAGGGCATTCAAGCTTTTAGGCTAACGCTTAATTATCAGGTCACAGAGATGGCTTCCAACAGCTGATATCTCTAACCTTCAGAATAATTCATGCTAGTTACATTAATAGTTATATTAATATCTTTCATATACTTAATTAAAGTAATATGCTTTTCAAAGTTCAGTTGATAAATAGTATCGAATAACATAATTATAAGGCTTATATGTTTGAGATAATTAATACAGAAGTCAAGGAGTGAGGTTTCGGCAAATGCGTATAGTAAACTTAGTCAGTGACTTGTCTGACTAATTCAATAAATCGTTTTCTAGTGAAATTAATTACTGTGACTCAGCTGATATGTGAAAGAAAGTTGACTGATCACTGAGTAGTGATCGATGTCATATTTATTTAGCTTTTCGAGTCCTACAAAACTGTAGGCTTATATGGGTTACAACTATCCCAAAATCTAGTCTCCAGGTTATCTTCCGGTAAGCTCAAACCCCCTATTGTATAAAACTAAAGTTTATTGAAGAAATGAAATTCTCAGTTAACTAACTGTTTACTATTAGTATATCCACATAACACAAATACATTTATCCTTGTAAAATACAGTGTTAATTTATAAGGCTGAGAAGTGAAAAGTTAGATTCAGTGTAAACTAATGTAATAGAAACCATTACTGTCATTGTGATGCTAACAACTAGTTATACATTAAAAGAATATAACTACAAAGTCCGATAAGAAAGCGTATGTTAAGACCAGCCAACTAACTTACAAAACTTTAAAGTAGGACAAAAATGCTAAAACACATGAAATTAAGGACAATTCTTGAAATTTTGAATTGCTATTAGCTATATTAGAATCGTGTGGACCTAATTTTTGATTGTTTCATGTAATAAATATATATAATTAGCTTTTTATGAAAATTGAGTAATTCCATTTTAATGCCTGGTAAGTAACTACTTGCTGTTTCTCTTACAAATACAAATAATACCTTACATTAATTGGACTTTTAGTACATTTATTTAGAAGTTTAACGGCAGTCTTGGCAAAATACCTCTATTTGTTTGACTTATAATCAGTACGTGGGAAATAAGCCACTTTCAAGAAAAACATCATACTACAATTAGATTATATAGATTATTTCGGTTCTAAACGTTGTTTACTATTCATTATATGAATTATTACAACCTAAAAACGAATCAATACCGGGATTGTTTTAAAGGTTTTAGATGCAAAGAATTGTATTATACACAAATGACCGTCAGTTGTCGGTTTGGGTGTAATGTTGTATTTGTTTCTTCTTTTAGCATCAGCCCTAGTACTAAACAAATTGTAAAAGTTTCAATCAGCTTTAGTGATTGTACCTGCTAGCTTATTAGTATTGAATTATTCATGTCACGTTTCGCGTTCCCATGATACTTATTATATGTTTGCTGAAATAAATATTTAAAATTTGTAAGTTACAAACTGTGTTATTTGGAAACGTATATATAGATCATTGAAAGTAATAATATTGAAAAAGGAGATTACACCGGCAACACACAGCATATCCAAAGAAGCCATTATTGCTAATCTATTTGTATTTCTGGTGATCTATTTGAGTTATTCTAGCTTAAACACTCCAACACGAAGAATCATAATGTTTCTAATTACTGAATAAGCTTGGATGATACAAATCAATTAGAATAAAACGTTGTATAGTATAACTTTTGGTACTATTCCTTAACTGATCATTTTCATAAATAAGAATATTTAAGCTGAAAGCCAAAAGGCCCTAAAGCATAATGCTCTTTTCTATCATCGCAGTTTTTGCTTTATGTAAGCAGTATTGATTTCCTAGCCAGATTATGCAAACTTTTTATTTCAGACGAACATAAGCACCCCGTTTATTCTTACTCAAAAGACAAGAAATTTATATTAATTGAAACCATTTTATATTGTTTACTTGTGATTAAATCAAATAGGCACGTGAAAATTTAAATAAGTATGCCTTGTTACCTTTTAAAAATGCGAATAATTTGTATCCAACTATCCTTACAGTAACCATACAATATCCTCCTCATCGTTGTCGTTTCTGGCTAACACGATCACAGGTATGGTTAATTAAAGGCGAAAATCTTGCTTAGTTGATGCTAGGATTTCTTATTCTTATTTTTACTTACTTACTTACTTACTTACTTAAGCCTGTTACCCCTCTCAGAGGAGCATAGGCCGCTCACCAGTATTCTCCATTCAGCTCTGTCCTGAGCAATTTTTTCCAACTGTCTCCAGTTACTGCTCATCCCTTTTATGTCTGCTTCCAGTTCTCGACGCAGGGTGTTGTTTGGCCTTCCTCTTTTCCGTTTTCCAACAGGATTCCAAGTTAGTGCTTGTCTCGTGATACAGTCTGATGATTTCCGCAGTGTATGTCCTATCCATTTCCAACGTCGTTTCCTGATTTCCTCTTCAGCTGGAAGCTGATTTGTTCTTTTCCAAAGAAGGCTGTTGTTGATGGTTTCCGGCCAACAGACATTCAATATTCTACGTAGACAGTTGTTGATAAATACCTGTACTCTCCTGAGGATGTTTGTAGTAGTTATCCACGTTTCAGCTCCATACAGAAGAATTGACTTGACGTTCGAAATGAAGAGTCTAACTTTGAGATTGGTAGACAGTTGTTTGGAGTCCCATATATTTTTCAACTGTAGGAATGCTGCCCTGACTTTGCCGATCCTTGCCCTTACATCTGCATCGGATCCTCCTTGTTCATCGATGATGCTTCCCAGGTATGTAAAGGTATCCACTACTTCCAGAGTTTCACCATCAAGTTCAATTGGGTCGGTGCTCTCGGTGTTGAATTTGAGGATCTTGCTCTTTCCCTTATGTATGTTCAGGCCTATTGATGCTGAGGTTGCTGCTACTTTGGTTGTCTTCACTTGCATTTGTTGTTGTGTATGGGATAGAAGTGCTAGATCATCCGCGAAGTCCAAATCATCAAGTCGCATCCTACTTGTCCATTGAATCCCGTGCTTTTCCTCAGATGAAGAGGTTTTCATGATCCAATCAACCACTAGGAGGAAGAGGAAGGGCGAGAGCAGACAGCCTTGTCTGACACTGGTTCTTACTGAGAATGCATTTGTCAGCTGTCCTTTATGCACGATTTTGCACTGTAGTCCGTCGTAAGAATTCTGGATGATGTTGACGAGTTTCTCTGGTACACTGTAGTGTCGAAGAAGTTTCCATAGTGATCTCCTGTCTACGCTGTCAAACGCCTTCTCATAGTCGATGAAGTTGATGTACAATGACGAGTTCCATTCAATTGATTGTTCAACATTTGCTAAAAAAACGCTAACCAGAACAAACAAACTTAACCATTCTTATTTTTACTTTGAAAAAAATCAGATTATGATGATTATGCATTTATAACTGTCATTCTTGATATTTTTATAACTTTGAAATAATTTAAAAACAATTAGACTCTTTGATAAATTTTGATAATGTGATAAGAAGGTGAAGTTTATCAGAGTTGTTTGGGGGAAGGGGTATATTTGAAGCCTTAGTTATACGATGGTGCAACTTCCCCCCACCCCATGTGTGTACAAAAACAATGTGTAACAATACTAAATCTACCCTTGTAATATTGACATTGTAACCGGAGTACAACGTGATTCACAGTCTTTCCCACTGCCTTTATTTTTTTTGATTCTAATCTTCTGATTGTCTCGTTGAACTTTATTTTTCATATATAAACGTCCTAACATGATTAAACGTAATCAAATTGTTAGAAATGTAATGTGCAAACTTTCTATTTGTCTTCTTGTTTCATTACCAAAATTAGAGAAAAACAACAAAAGTTTCTATTTCATACAGATCAGTTTGACTTATATTGTACAATTAATATTATATCAGATTACTACAGTTTATATCCAAATGATAAAAGTTTGTATTTTATCCCTACTTGATGAAATCTCTTGTATATTGTTTATTTTGAAAGACCTTAGCTCACATAAATAAATTAAACTAAATAAGTTTAAGAATAAAAGATAGAACATATCAAAACTATTTTCCTATTGAATATCAACGTATATCGGATCATTTCTTTACTCTACATATATTCTAAACTAGGACATGACAACCTCATCATTTTAGATGGATCTCAAGCTAATGTTATTCCGTATACGACGTCATCCTTTCTTTAAGTAAGCGTCATGAAAGCAATTCCCTCTGATTAAACATAGTTTTATTGTAATCGGAGCTACAGAAGTATTTATATGTAAAACATTTGAATAACTGCTAATAAGTCGTGACAACAAGTATTACTAATAACTAGATGAAATAAATAGTAAATGCTTAAAAGATATATGCCTAACCAGATGCTTTAATGTTTTTCCTAGATTCCTAAAGTATTTTTTGTTTAAATTAACTTATAGATAAAATCATCAGCTGTTCTACCGCCTATTTATTTGCTTAAAATTTAAGAAAAAATCTTTTATAATTTTTACAAATACAAAATGCCTTTTATTCATTTCATTAATTCATTCAAAGCCATTAGCATTATTCATTATACATTAAGAAATATGTACAGTTGAATTATTACAGTTCTAGGACAGTTGGCCTACATATTGGATATTCTAAAAGGATGATTTGTTTTTCCCGCTTATTTCAATGTTTCTTTACGTGTGTGTTATACTTTTTGTTGATTTCAGAAGTATAAGTTGTTATATTTTTTTGTTAAAAAAAACTTTTAAAAAATATTGTTAATGTTTCTAATTTTATTAATTTTTATTTTGGTTGATAATCTACGACTGAAGTGGAGATAAAGTTTCTAATGTTTATATTGAATGTTGATCAATTTGATTGAAATAAACAATAACAAAAATTAATAAATGATTACTCTTTATTGAAATATGGTGTTTTTATGTGATAACGAAGAGAGTTGATCAAGTTGAATTACTTTATAGTCTTGATTATAATAAATATTTATATAAGATTAAACTGCAGTTCTAAACCAATCAGATTTCGGCATTAATTCTTAAGGTCACGGTGTACATTTGAAATGATTGTAATGGTTCTATAGAACATAATAGTCAATCTTGATGAACTTGTATTATTAACGCATTTTTGAGATAAGGCAATAGTTTGTAGTTTGAGACTCAAAATGGCTGAAATCAGATTCTGACAAGTCAAGGTCACTTAAAGAGTAGTTCAAAATCGATACCATAATTCAGTATAGATATATCGACTCAAACTACCAAACGACAAAATTGTTATCACTGTTTCTTTATTGAATATTTCTCTGTATTTTCATACGAAAATCATATTTACAGTGAATGATAATTACCTTTTATAAGTTTCTCATATGTGACTTCATTTCTGTGATAATTTCTTATAATCTACCATGTATGTTTCATCAATAGGTTTTTCAAAGGGAAAAATCAGATTCGTGGAAAATATCAAATTTCTTAAATATAAACAACAACTGTTCCTTCACGTAGTTTAGGTATTTGTAATATCAGTTATTTGTTTCTTTAAAACAAACAAATCTACCATAGAATACACTATCACAATAATGAAAAGATAATTTATCAGTCTGTTTAACCATAAAATTACGCAGTCAGTTATTATCTCCATATTACATATCTCAAAAGTTCTTTTTATTCGAGTGATCTGATCAAGTTACCTAAGCATATTTTCTTTTCCTTCTGTTTTTATCAGTACGTAATCAACAAGTAAAATGTGTAAGGATATATTGTATACAATACAATTATTAGTTTAGCACGCTATCTAGAAAATGGCAAGTATGAATATCATTCAAACGATAAAGTCAAAGTTACATAAAATCGGGAAATGACGTTGGAAATGAATACGACACATATTGCGGAAATCATTAGACTGCGTTACGAGACAAGCACTAACTTGGAATCCTGCTAGGAAACGAAGAGAGGAAGGCCAAAGAACACACTGGCTCGAGAATTGGAAGCAGACATTAAAAGGATGAACAGCAACTGGAAATAGCTGGGAAGGATTGCTCAGGACAGAGTTCAATAGAGAATACTGGTGATCGGCCTATGCTTCTCCGAGAGGGGTAGCGAGTGTAAGTAAGTAAGTAAGTACATAAAATACATCAGTACATAAGCGCATCCTGTATATACCATCCCTGTCTGGTTTACGAGTTTGCAAATGAATGCGGTTACAGTCGGAATTCGCATTTATCATGAGCTATTCAATGAAATTTGTTTACTTTTTAAAAATTAAGATGAACTCGTTTACTTAGATAAAGCCGCCAAGTAATTCATGATTCTATTTAAAATTATAAAATTCTTTTGACTGAACTACTTGGTAATTCTAAGTAGAAATATCAATGTGAATGTTTTTTTCAAAAAAGTTTTTGTTGTAAAGTGAAGTATCTCTAAATGATTTTTGATGATCATATAAGCGTAAGCAATTAAATCTTCTAAATAAGAGGTTCATTATAAAGCTCAAAATTGTTACTTGTGAAATGTATTGAATATACTTGAACATTTGCAACCTAGTCAATAGTTTTGATCTTCTACTATGAATAATTGAAAAATTTGATGTTCTAAATACCTAGAAACATTTTAAACTTTCATTTAAGCATGCAGATGGATTTAGAGGTGAATTGTTTTAAAGTAGTTAGTTACATTTGAAATGTTAAGAGTAGACATAAGAAATACTTCTTGAAATATTTTTTTCTACCAAAAATATTCTTTATACTTGTCATCAGCCTATAACATGGGAATGTTCAAACTCTGATGGAAGATTATTTATTTGTTATGTTAATGGTTTGCAATTAAATATTGACCACATTAAATTAGCTCCATTTATTAATAGATGTTCTAAGTTCAAAGAATCCTACAATTCATACAGAAACATTATGAAACTTCGAAACACTGAAACGGCCGCTTGACATTTGGAGGGATTAAGTTGAAAACCATTTAAACTCGATCATCGTTCAACATTCGCTGAGAGACAATTCATTTGACAGCAATTTAAACGAGAAGCAACAGACATACTAATAGCAAAATCATCTGCATACTTAGCAAAGGTATTTTTCATAGAAGAGGGCAGGTCATTCAAGAAAAATGAGAAAAGAAAAGGGGAAAGAACAGCACTTAGAGGCACGTCAACTTCTGTTAACAGATGAGTGGAGTACTTTCCTTTGTACACAGTATACTGTTCTCTTCTTGAAAAACAGCAATATATTCAGTTGATTATCCAGCTTTCTATGTTCATATTTTCAAGTTAATTCAGTAATATAGGTCTAGTAACGAAGTCAAAGGCTGAAGTGTAATCGAGAAACGTACTTTGGGCATTTTTTTACCCTTTTCTGAGCAACATACTATATTATGATGTAAGATAACTGCCTATCCAGTGCACTTCTATTGGATCTGTATGCAAACTGATATGGATCAATACGCCCTTTCATTATTGGCTGCAGCTTACGCAGTAAAAGTTTTTGTATAGTTTTGAGAAAAGGAGAAGTTATGGCTATGGGTCTAGACTTAACATTACTACGAGAAGACGCTATTTTTAGTATGTGTTATTTTTATCTTCTTCCAAGCTTTTATTATCCCATTTGTAGAGAAAGACTTGTTAAAGATACTAGTCAGTGGCTGATACAAAACAATAACACATTTCTTGAAAAGAAAGTTCAGAATTTCTTTAGGACCTGGAAAACGTCATAAATTGAGTGCCATCGGACATTCTAAAATTTTTATTTCAATGAACATGGGACCACATTATTCATTCGATTTACAGTGATCAAAGAGCATCCGATCAGATCCATACCGTATAAAAAATTCATTTAACGAGCAGGCATTCAAATGTGTATCTTTTGTTATCTGTTTGGTGTAATTAAGCTCTTTAAATCGTTTCCAAACATTAAAAGGTTTTACAGGATAGTAGCTTTTCAGCATACAATGACTTCGAACTTTTTACTTCTTGACAAATAGGGCTATTAAACCTTCTAACTTCAGTATAATCAATGTTCTTGAAGTGACTTTCTTTTTCTTACCTCAGTCATTTAAAATGTGGAGAGATCAGTCTATCAAATCTAATGGAAAGTGTTTCACTAGGACAGTAGACATCAAGACAAAACTTGAGATAAGAACTAGCGACATGTGCAGTGTTTTCTAACGAATTATTTGTAGAGAGGTCCCAGTTAGTTAATTTCAGTATGTTATTCAACTTGTAGATGTTTTCATTTGAATAATTTCTATATTTTATCTTCTTGGTCAGATAAAATGTATTTTTCACTGATTTCGTATAAATTTTTGGCAAAACTCGAATGATGAAGTGGTCAGTATTTTGAAGGTAGACTCGTTCACGATTCTCGTATATTCCGACTTCATTTACAAAAACACTAAGTCAAGCACAGTATTGCAGCGAGTTGGGAATCAATTGTATAAAAGACTAGACAAACATTGTTTTAATAACTGCTTAGTAACCAATAAATGCATACATAAATACAGTCGACGTTATTTTCAAAGTATGAATAGATAATTTGAAAAGATTCAGTTTTGTTTAATTTATTATTTAATGCAGATAATTATCAACATACAAAGTTATTCTTGCATAATACCATAAATCGTATATGAATTAACATGAAGAAAACATGATTAAATGGCTTAATAACTTATCAGATAAGAGTTTAGTGTAGTTGAAAGTACTTTAAATACAAATTGTATAAATTAGTTTAGAATGCTTGCTGTGTTTATGAAAATAGATTTCAATCTATTAATCAACAGAGAAAAATTATTATTAATTTAACTTTTTTAAATGATATGAAATGAGATTTAGAATAGGCTTGTATTATCCCGTTGATTTGTAATGAACTGAAACTGGTCAGCCTCTGTTGCGATATGTGCATCCTAGTGTGAACATCAACATTGGGATTCAGGTACATCCAGCCGATGAGTCCCAAAGAGAACGAAACGCGCGTCCTGGATTCCACTTGCCATTCACAATCCAACGCATTAAAAGTTACAAAATGTACTATGCATTTAAAGTGTTGTATCTATTCAAGAGTTTATATATTTTGGAAAATTTGTATAGGTAATTTAACATTAAACTTTTATTCTTATTTAATACATTCATCTTTCGATCCATAATTATCATTACATTGATTTACTTAACTTTACACAATTCGGTAAACTCAATCTTCTGACTACTTATTCCTTTTCATAAAAATACCTCAGAGCTATATATGTGTACAAGCAATTTCATCGTGTAACTATACACGAAATGTACACCTTCTTTGATCCATAACATTTCAACATTACTTCGCTTATAATGATTCATGTAATATTTTTTGTAAACTGCATGCTATTGGACATTCAATAATGGAAGTTAACTTCTTATTTACATTTATAATCGATGAAGAAACTCTAACTAGCTTGACGTGAGAAACGTTGGAGTTTCTCTACTTTCACCCAATGAGATTATTTACAAGTATATTATATTCATATATCTTACAAACACTTGGTGCTCAAGTCTTATGAATCTATTTGTTCTTCTTTGAACAAAAATTCCTATAAAATTTTTTTCAATTGTATTTACTTAATTGTATTGGTCGATCAACAAGAAGTGTTGGAATTCATTACGATTATGTAGCAAACAAAAATTGATGTCATTTGGGTGCATTGTAAACGATTCCTTAACTTGAGCTTGTATAAACTATGGAATAATTTTGGAGCATTTTCATTAGTGTCAACTGTTAGATAGCAATATTATCTTTATCTTTTTTTCATTCTGTTTAGGTTACTGATTCATTTATTACTGGTGTTTGGAAATGGATGACTAAAATTATAGTAAAAGGTCATGACCACAAAGCTCGGTTGGATCGAATGTGAACAAGTAGCAAAGAAGTGCTTTAGTTATTTATCGAAATCGCAAGTTAACTGAGTTTATTTTAAAGGCACCATAGTCTACGATAAAATATTAAGCTATATGAGCATTTAAATGAAGCTAGAGCTACAATATTTGGAGAATACATTGAATCCATTGTATTTCGTTACATTTCGTTGCATCCTCTTCAGTTACATATAGGTAGTTTATCGTAATCATCATAACATACAAATACCAATGTAAATTTAATGGTTATGCATTGTTTATCAAAAGGTATACAAGATAGGAATTGAAATGAACTAATAGGGTTTCCAATAGAGTATATATTGATGAAAAAGAGTGATAGTTCCAAAAACGATTAAGATTAAAATGATAACGTAATTTGAAGAAAGGTTTGTTAATACGAACAGATGAGGAGTCAGCGGCAACCGCTAAATTGCAATGATGTCAATAATTTTTTCATATAATATAACTTATTAAAAACAGATAGACAGAAGTTTGACTTATAAATGGTTGATCTAGAAAAAACGGAAGGCTAAAACTGAATCTATGTGCCCAAAAAGAATTGATGATGAACCATCAGTTGACATGGTGTGTGATGCAAGTGGCTATTTTTATCATTATTCTATCATTTATTTATGAACACCAGTTACCCGTCTATTTCGTTCTTTAGTTTCACTTGCACTTATTACTTAATAAAGTCACATTCAATTTTTTTCTAAATCAAGCATTTATAAGTTTAACTTCAGTCTATCTGTTTTAATAAGTTATATTATATGAAGAAATTATTGCCGCTGACTCCTCATCTGTTCGTATTAACAAACCTTTCTTCAAATTACGTTATCATTTTAATCTTAATCGTTTTTGGAACTATCACTCTTTTTCATCAATATATACTCTATTGGAAACCCTATTAGTTCATTTCAATTCCTATCTTGTATACCTTTTGATAAACAATGCATAACCATTAAATTTACATTGGTATTTGTATGTTATGATGATTACGATAAACTACCTATATGTAACTGAAGAGGATGCAACGAAATGTAACGAAATACAATGGATTCAATGTATTCTGTAAGCACTATCGTTCTACCTCGAATGGAACAAATTATGTAGAACATGAATGTTTGCTAACAAAAAATGCTATGCAATCAAAATTTACTTTTTCAAATCATAATTAATATTTTCTATATCTTAGACATTTAAGAAAAGTGTTCATTGAATTCATGATTTTAAGATTGACATGGCAACGTTTTTCTTTTATGTAAAAAAAACGTAGCTCATGTGATTGTGTAAAACATCTACCCATTAGATAAAGATGTAAGTTAATGATGAAAAAGCCTGTTGATTTTCGTTTATATCTAGTCAAGATTCATGAACAAAAAACAATAATTTTCATTTTTTTTAAATTGTTACTTATTTATTAAATTATTGTTTCTTCTATTCTTCTTAAATTTAAACATGAACTGTTTATTTTCAGTTACGTGATTTGTAGGAAACTGTTGAGTCAAACAGTAGTATTCACTGAATAACTAGTAAATGTTGAACTAATGTTATCACTCTATTTTTAAACTACTTGTTACTATGTATTCAAATGCTAATGATAGAAAAAACAGTAAATTCCATTGTACTAGTGTGATTCCCATAGAATTATCGCTTTAATAGTTTATTAATGAGGACTTTTAAATACTATAGTAGGAAGTTAATGACGTAGTTGTTTCAGCATTTATCATAAGCGTAAGTGTAAATGTTGTTGTGTGTATTGAGAATGCTTTTTATTAAGAATGTGTGAAGTTAACACGTAAATTATCAATTATTCATTGTTAATTTCAAAGAGATAAGAATTCGTTTAAATATACTCATTGAATCATAATAAGTTTATTAAGCGGACGGATCTCTTTCCAACGAATTCATTATCAAGCTATACAATCGCATACTTGTGTAATAAGTTATAGATTGTTAAGTAATTATAAGAATTTTGCTTAGTTGTTATGTGATATTTTTTGACTACCTAATATTTTAAACAATCAGTTAGTAATTGAAGGATGAAGTTTGTGAAGCATGAAAATTGCGTAATCAATAGAGTGGACACACTATGATTACGATTATCATTAGATTAGGCTAAAGATTTGTAATTGAAAATAAAATTTAATTATATGTTCTTCCATTAAATTAAAATACTTTCAGCTTGTAAGATTCATGCTATATTATTGTTAATTTTTTAATTGATCACTAGCTCGAGGCATCTGTCACCGTCGTATTCATTGAATAGTATACACTTCTCTAATAATTAATACAATCTTGCATTCATTACAGGTTTATATTGATTGAATACACAACTCTCAATATCTGTATCTACACCTATATCTGATAATGTTAATTAGTAAATGTTACCTAATAAAACAATGTATGGTGAATTACTGACATGACAGTAAAATATAGAAAAAAATCATCATGTCATATTATTTTTAATTGTAAATCTATTTGCTTATATTTTACATCTTTTCTATCATTTGTTCTAAATATTTTCTTAAACAAAGATAATAAATTTAGTCACTTGTTCACTGAAGGAGTGAGAACGCATTTAAAATGAAATGACTAATTATCAGTCTATGTAAGTGTCATTTTAAGAAGCTAATTTGATTAACATTTCCTATTTAATGTTGACAAATGGATCTACTATTTAAGTAGCTGTTAAGTTAACAAAATAAGTAACAAGTTAGAAAAAATCAGTATAAGTTAACAGCCTTCAAGCATTCCTTTATTAGTGTTAAATTGCCTGTTACATAATTCACTTATATAAAATTGAAAAACAAGATGTTTGGAGCCTTTAAAAGTTACCAATTACTATGACATTGTCAGCTGATAAAATCAAAATGTTTATACACATTCACATTTTATCGTAAATTAGTGATACTAGGACATTTAAAGTAAAATTAATGTAATCATGGTTTACGTCAGGTTTTCTTGTATAAATATGCTGTCCTAAATGTAAGTTCTTTGATTTTATTAATTGAAAGGTATCTAAAATCCTTTACTTCTCTGTACTGGCTAAGATAATCGTCTAAAACTTTTAGTAACGTTTGCTATCTTCAATGTTTAGGAGACATGGAACAAATATTACTATGAGAATTTACACCATTAAAAATAATGCCAGGCCAATTCATACATTTTGACGTTGCAATGAAGACTGAAGAATTTTGTTTTAGCAAACATGAATAGAAAATTTTGTTTACAAGTTTACTAAGAATTCTCTAATAACATTTTCAGAAGATTGACACTGATTGTTTTATTAAATAGAAATAAATAAACCAAATATTTTCTTCACGAGATACAGTAAATTAACCATACTAGGGACAACAATTAAAAAGTCGTTGGAATGATATACTTGAAGACAGATTTCTGATGCAGTCTAACTACCGTATTCGTATGTGAACCTTTAAAAATAGAGAGAATTTAGTTCGACAATTCAATCACAATACGTAAATACTCATTCTACAGAAAACATTACCATTACCTATTGAAAAGATCTATGTTCGCACAAAATAGATTTTGAGGGAAATAGATAAAGTACATTTGTTTCAATTCTCAATATCATAAATAGAAAATTGTAATATAGTCATTTCGATTAAAAAAATCTTAATAAACTTAGAAACTGTGGTTAGTGAAGATTCCTAAAGTCATTTTTAAAACTTGTATGTACTGTACAGTTGTACAGTATGTAAACACTTCAATGTGTATATTGGTTGAATGTCCTTATTCTGTAAAAGTCCATTTTCATTATTCTATTAGTTGTCATTAAAAGGTCCACGTAAAGAAGCTTATATTCATTTGAAAGTGTTAATAATCACATATGAATTCTTAGTAGTAAGTTGTTATATAACATGTTATAATTTTAGTCACATCCCATCAAATTTCATTCTTTTTCATGAACCTATCTAATTCTAAATAAATATGATCAGTAATGAAGGTGAATGGAAATGATCAATGCTTTTATAAAATAAGATTATCATGCAACTTTAAGAAAATACATGAATTTCTTTCTATATAGTTGCTGTTTTATTAAGCTCTCCTCATTAATTGAATTTTCTGGTGCTCAAGTATAGTGTTATGCATACGCAGTGAGTGTAATTAAGTTATTCAGATTTATATAGCACTTAAAATAATAATATTTGTGTACAAAGGAACGCGTTTCACCCTATTTTTGACTCGTCAGCTGAACGTACCTGCTTGCTAGTGTTGATGTTCGGACTCAATTCGTTTCGTATAAAACTCCACCACGTTCACCACTAGGCCACTGAGTTCAGACAGCTACGCTTGTGGAACGGGTATGTATATATAATTAAAATGTATTTAAATGTTTTCGTTGATTTGTCATGGACTAAAATCGATTAGTCGCTGGGAATCACATATATTCAGCTGACAAATCTGAAATAGAACAAAACGCGCATCCTGGATTCTGCCTGCCAGCCATAATCCAACTCAAAGAATATTTGTGGACTATAGCTATATCGGGGCAATCCTCTCAGGATGCACATATGACAATAGAGACTGATCGTTTTCAGTCCATGACAAATCAACAGGAAGATCAAAATACATTCTAATTATTTATGTACAGAGCATGAATTAGATAATTTATCACTTGTGGAAACGTATTATGATTAAATACTCTCTTATCACTACAATGGTAGCATGGGAATGTCAAACAAAAATATGGGATCAGTCCATGAAGTTTAAATGTTAGTCTACTTCATGTTGGTAGATGGAAGTTACGTGGTTGGAGTCCTCGTGATAATCGTAATCAGTGGCTGGAGATACTGGGCAAAATAGCTACGTCAAACTAGTGCAAGTATACTGATTCTTTATTTTCTTCTAGATCTAAAGTGTCGTGCTTTATTCACCCACTATTGTACTCCATTGATGCGTTAATCATATAAATTTGATCTCGTCTTGCTAATGTGATATAGCAACTTGTACCTGGTTCCATGTTGTCCATTAATGACTGACCGAGTTACCTGTGACTGACATTAATTTGTAAAACATATATTTTATTAAATTTTATCAATTTGATATTGGACATTTTTGCTAAAGTAAAATATATTTATATTTTGAAATAAATCAAGTACAAAAACAATTTATAAGTGAGAATTTCTAAGTTCCAGTGAATTGTCGATTCTTGTTTTCGTATGAATATCAGTGTATCATTTTGATTTCTTTTGTTTTTTTTTTACATTATTTTAAAATGTATTTCTAATTCTCTTCTTTTATTGAATAACTTTCACTAAAGTTATTTGTTTGAAAATACATTAATTATTCAAAGTTTAAATCATTCATCTTTGAAAACTAGTAAAAATAAGGGAAAGGAAGTTCCATTATATATATATATATATATATATATATATATATAAACAATAATAACGGAAAGAGAGAACATACTCATTACGATTTATTACACTCTTATTTTATGGGTGTTTATGTGTGTATGCGACCTCATTCATAAATGAAATGCATAATGAAAATAACAGAATTTAAAATATATAACATTCTACTGGATGTAGATAGTTTTGTGGAAATAGATAATTAGTTTAGTTGTTTGTACTCGTTACACATCGATGTTCGTTAGGTATTACTAAAGACTGAGGAACAATGAACGGCTGTTTTGTCCTAGTATAGGTTTCGACAGCAGAATGTACCTTCGATTCTCTAAGGGAACCGGTATATAAGCCTTTAGGTTTCATGGTAAACACTTAAATGTCTGTACCACTAAGTTGGTGTTTGGTGGTAGAATCCTTCATCGTTATTAGTGACAACTGTCTCACCCCCGATATATTTGAACTTCCTCAGTCATGACTTCCCAATAGAATTTCAGGAACATCCTTAAGTTAATTTGTTTGGAATGTGTGAAATATAACACAATTTGTTCATAAAATATATTAAATACATTTTGATCCATACTAGCGTGATATTTTTTGTGAAATATTGATGAAGACTAGGAATTTGAGAGATATCTAATATTTGTAAGAACATTTCAAAACTATTTCACACTTAAATGTTTGTATCACTAACTAAATCCAACTCAATACAAAAGTTTTATAAAGACTGTGTGACAATAAAACTTGATCTAACTCAATGCACTTAAGCTTCATTGATAATCCATTAAGTCATAATTCTATGAATCAAACTTTGCAATAACACAAATTTTTTGGCATGTGCAGTTTGAATGAATACTGAACAAAAACCTTTAAAATGTGATTTTGTGCTTAGTGTTAGTGGTTTGTTCTCTGACACAGAAAGTTGGTATCAACTAACCACGGGTATATATTATGGAATATTTCACATCTTAAGTGTGTGGAAAAATGATTTCATCAGTTTATGAATGCTACGTATTTGTAAAACTCTAGAAAGAGTGAGAGAGCTGAGTTATGATTTCCTTTGATGTGATGATTTGTACGGCGGCTGTTAAGTCTGATGAGGCTCGAAGTTGATGTCATGTAGTCAGTAATAAGCATCACGGACCATCCGTCATTCTGTCGTTTATATTGCAATGAAATCACGATAATTATGAGTTAAGGAAAATTTTCAATCGACTTAATTTTGCGAAAGTTAACACACCGAATGCAAAATATTATCGAATAAATTAATACAATCAAATGTCATAACATTTCGAACTGAAGTAATCTTTAGATTTGGATGAAGGTAACTCACACTGAAATATCTGTGTGCGGTGAGAGTTTACCAATTCAAACATACAAAGTAAATCAATATAGAGTCTTGTGTTTGATCTACAGATAATTGATTTTTTTATAGGAATTGAGTTTCTGAACACCCTTAGGTTTAAAATATATATATATCCATAGGGATTTTATGAAGTCTATTTGTTTTACTTTGGGTGTAACAGTTATTTCGGTGGACTTCAGTTAAATACAATAAGTGGAAATAACGAAAATTGATTAGACATGAATTAAACACTAACGGATGCTGAACAGATGATCAACTGGACGTCTTGCTGAGAAATTAGTTGTATTGTGTACGTATCTTCTACCTGTGTTTGCAAAGTGGACATAAAATTTCGAATTCTCTCTCACCTCTCTCTTTTTTGGCTGAATTGGTTATTTAACATTTGACTTTTATGAGGAAGAGGCTTGCGTAAAGTTACGACAACCTCATATGTTTTGAATAATTAATGCATGTCTGCGGCGCGAGTAGTCAATTTGTGACCATCTAGATGCATAGAATGCATTGGATATAAGACCATTTAACGAGGACATCTGTGAACGCATGATATAAGGATCCGTTTTCGACTTCAAAAGAAGATAATTTTAAACAAATAGATATTGAATTAGTTAGTTTTCTTGAAGACATACGTGAACGTAAATCATTAAGTTGTGATGAAACAGAGTTATTGATAATGCAGCATTTGTAGAATATACAGCATTTGAAACCACTGGTGAGTGTACAAATACACGAAATATACTTGTAAAGGAGGTTTGGAGGTGAAAGGTTTTTTTGGTTTGGGGAGTGGGAATTGAATTTCGAACAATGAAAATACATTTGAACCTACTGTTAATTATTTTCGTATATTTAAATAGTTGCGTTTACATCTGCAGCTTAAAATTAACTAAAGCTGAAATGTTATTCATCCAGGACTTTGTAATAAATTTTTAATGACTACTTGTCTAAGTTATCGATTAGAATTTTAAAAGAAACTTAAACTAAAACTGTCTTTGTAAAGTGATCAATTTCTAAGCTCTTAGGATAAATTGTTTTCTGTTGAACTGAAGTGAGAGAATCTGTAGGGATTCTTCGATCACATATTTGTCATATACTGATATCTAATATTTCGCATTTCATTACATCAAAGTTTATTGAAGATATACTTATTATTCAATTGGATTTTGATTTTGAATTAATCTATGATGTAATCTGGAATGGTTCCGAGTGGAAAGTTGAATAATAAATATATCAAAAACATTTCAAAACATTTTGATACATATACGTTTAATTGATTGAATAAATCACAGATTGACATTGAGTGGGTGCCACTAGAAACCAAGGAGCACTGAACAGCTGTTTCGTTTTAATGTGAAATTCGTCAGTAGTGCTCACCCCGGATTCCGCCCCAAAAGGCTTTAGGCTGGGGAACACATTACCTTCTATATCTCTACGCCTGCATCCAATAGTAGAATTCCTACTTCCATTAATTTGATATATACACATTCGGCTGCAATGCTTTTGTGTTACGTTTCATTGAATTGTTTCGAATAAAGATAAATAATTTTATTCATTGCATAAACATTAGTTATTCCCTATGGGAAATGACCTACTAACATTCTTCCCTATTTTCAATGATGATATGGTTCAATAGAGATTATTCAATATGTATTCTTTGAAATCAATATACATTACGTTATTTGGGCTAATAATCGTTTTAAGTAGATAACATCTCATTCACAATATTGGTTAAAATGCTAAGAGATATTCAGGTTAACTATAGTATGTGAGTAGTGACCGATATGTTTGCTTTGGGTTCATGAAAATAGTATGTTTTTGTACAAAAATATTGGCTAGAGAACTTGAATCTGATTGTGAGTGTAGATGTGTAGACTCATTAGATCAGAATATACTATGCATTCATATCTGAAATATTTATCAACCGTAACACTATGTATTATTAGGAATTAGAAGTAATCAAATGCATGACCACTGGTGATTAGTTTTTAGCATTTCATTAACCACAACAAATCTACAGTCCTAAGGAAGATATAAGTTAGACGATAAAAATGGATAACTGCTATATAGGATTTATACAAAACAGACCGTTTATATGGAAACTAATACATTTCTCAAAGGAAGTTTTTCTAATGTTTCTTGATAAATTTTTCACTCAGTGTTATTTAAGTTTAATTGATCTGAAAATGTTCTTTACTAAACAACAGCAACCCTTTAATGTTTTCTACTTTCCTGTAATGTACCACCTTTTAAGAATTAGTAAATAAAGCATTCCAAATTATTTCATTCTGTATATATCACAAAATTACATAATGAATTATTACATACATGAATAAATAAGTTAACACCGTTCTTCCGAACTATTTACGTTATCAGATACTTAAAAGTAACAACATTATGCCCCATGTTTATCTAATAAACATACACCTTGAAAATAACTTTTAATTGGTGGTTTATTAGTTTATTTGTTCAAATTCTTTAAACAATACTTAAGGTAAAATGATGGTATGGAAATGAATTTCACAAATCTATTACATTATAGTGGCTACGTGTCATTTTGTTAGCTTAACTTATATTCTGTTTTTATAATATCGATTTTAATAATATATTCTAATACATTCATTATTATAAATAAGTTATGATATTGGGAAAATTCTTGATGGATGAAAGCAGAAGGTTTCATTATTTCATCAAGCATTTCTGTTCAGTACTCTGTCCTTTTTTGAACTGACTGTAATCAAACCACTGTGCAAATGTCGGAATTATTTAATTTTAATTCGTGAAATCTTTATATTTCATGTGTAATATTCACATAATTGACACTTGTACATGAGACTGTTCGTGAAACTCGACAAAATTCATATTCGTTCATTTGTTTATGAGAACTGTACATCTTTTCGATAAATTGGGATTATTTCATTTTGAATATAATTCAATATACGTTTCTTCAAGTATTGTATATTTTAAATGTTATGGTTTTGTGGAGATTGATATCGAGTATTAATTGATCGGATTTGTCATATATTGGTATTAGTAGGATACAACTAAAGGTCAGGGAGCACTGAAAAACTGTTCCGTCCTATTGTGCAACTTACAAGTAGTGCATACCCTCTATTCTGATGGGAAAATCAAACCCAGAGCATTCAGGTTGGCGAATATCTAACCTCTAGGCTATTGGAACGGATAAAAATGCTAGAATCCTTACTTTCATTAATTTGTATATCTGACAATCAATTAATGGTATTGGATAGAAAGACTTACGTAAACGTTTACATGCAGTGATTTTATTTAGCATTAGTTTAGGGTCCGTATTTTCTTGAAAATATAATAAGATCGTTCACTTATTTTCTTTAATATCAAATCTGTAAGTTGTTCATTATTTTCTCTAATCAAATTTGAGATTTTTGTTTTTCAAACTAATGATGTTGATGTTGTTTTAGTGAATATATTTCCATTTGAATGAATTCATGTAAACTTTAAAATGTTACATAATTGCAATTTTCTGAAAAATAAACATTTACTCAGTAAACCACCTTTATTTGTATACTATTGATTTCTAATGTTTAATGTAGGATTTGTTGGTTATTATTATATCCAGAATTGAAAATTTAGTTGCTACTTTACATTATAATAAGTAAAAAAGAATTGATTGATACAGATCATTACATTTCGTTGTGATCTAGTATTGTTTTCGCACAAGTATTGTATGTATATATACACCTTTCTATAAATTTAAGGTAGGGTTTATTTTAGAAAAGTATATTTGTGAAAATACAATTAATAAAGTGTACAATCAACTAATTTTATTCAAAGTGTTAACAATAAACATGTTTTAAAGTAGTGAAATAATTAGATTTTATTGGAATTAAGCTTGTTTTAACCGAATCATTAGAAACTGCATTAGATAACTGATAAGTTTTTTTAACAATCTATGAATCTTTGTGCAGAGGAACAGACACCTGAACTTATGAATATATTATAATTCAGTATCTAATAAGAAGTGCTAGTGAATTTAGATTTACCATGGAGTGCAATATTCATAGTTATACTATGATATGCAAATATTTAATTAATAGCACTTAAAATAGTCGTCATGAAACGATAGAATAATTTCAAAGGATTCTGAGACAACATGAAATTAAAACATTTTATAAAACGGTTAATCGGCTTAGAAGTGTCCTAATCAAAACATGAGAAAAGATTACCCTAGTCTCTATACAGAATTGGATCTACAGGCTAATTTGTGTCATTTGTGATTGCGTCTGTATCGAAAAGTCTTTTTGAAAAATCTTGACTTATGTTAGTAAAAATCAAGCTACACAAGAGGATCTATTAATAATCCTGTTGAAACTAAAAGCTATAAATCAAACTTATAGTACCAGTACATGCTATTTACATCTATATAATTGACACCAAAAATATTCAACCTACTCAACAAGGACTTCCTTGTAATCATAAAGAGAAGTGAGTAGCTGAAGCGTTTCAAATGTTTCAAAAGCCTACCTCATTTAGTAAAAAGGAAGACCATACCATTCATACAAGTAGGATCATCTATCTAATCAATCACAATTAAATTTTACTACATTTCATACATGTTTAATATAAACAAACTATCTCCATTCCCAAACAATACACATTGCATCTTTTATATATATTCAGTTCCCAAGCACTCACAAATGTTTTACATTGAATCACTTTGACTCAAGTAACATGTCCGTTTAATAGAACTAAGCTTGTTTTTAGACTCAAGTAAATATTTTAATTTGTTCCAGCATTGTTTAGACTTATGTTAATTTAATTCGGTAATTTGTTTGTCTTCTGATGAAGCAGGTAAGACTAATTACTAAAGCATCATAAAATTTCAATTCTCACTCATTCGAATATTATAAATATATTGCTTATTTTTAAAAACAACTTGGACCATATTCAGTTGATTTGAAGTTATTCTGCCTAACCTTTTAGTAATACCTGTGCATTTAATCTGTGTATGCGAATAGCTAACTTATTGTGATCATACAGTGATTAAATTTTATACATTATCCATTTAAGCTACAAATAGGAAATAGTTTATATCAATGTAACTTGAACTGAATAAAAACATGATTTAGAGAACAAAATGGATTCATTATATTTCATGGCTTCTTATCAAATGAAAACAGCTTAACATAATATTATGAGGTTTAAACATTTGATCTAATTCATTTGTAGAAGCTGAAATGAATGTTGTGAAGGGAAATGAAATTCAGTTGATTACACACGTACTTGAATAATGCATACAACAAATTGACAGTCAACTATCTCCACAACATCTAATTATAATAAATTTATGAATGAAGATAAATGACAATGCAATGATATTATTAGTACCTAGTATTTTGAATTACAGTCACGATATAACCCAGTAGGAACTCAGTAGTAGTAGTATTGGATTGTATTAACTAGCAGTGAGATCACAAACAAGCCAGCAAGCACTCCCACCAGGAAAATTTATCAAATTATGCCGAAATAACACTCTCAAATATAGATAAGCATTCGGGGGCAGGGGAGAAGGGTTGAAAATAGAATGATAAATGACGTGTTAAGAATACGAAGGCCAGACTACTATACTGCACCAAAGCAATACAATACAGGAAATGAATAATCAAGTACACAACACTTGCATATTATAAGGAATATATAGATTACAAAACATAGTAAAACATTCATAAAAGTACCAAAGCGTAAAGTGCACCTAAGTTAAATAATTGTCTAGATTTACATGAACTGGTTATTGGAGATCACCGCATACATTTACATCACTGGTGACATATTGTTATTTTAAGCCATACATCAAAAAGGTTATGGTGATTTTACATGGAACAGTATTAATAAATACATGTAATTGTTAGGTTCACAGGGTTCTTTTGAATCGTTTTGAAGATGTAGATGGAATTGTAGATGGAATCGTGATTGAAAAGAAAAAAATATTCAAGAAAGTGGTCAGAAGAAAGCAATGGTTCACTTTTGTAATGTTATCAAAAAACATGTTAAAAATTGGAATTTTTTTAGTCTAATCAGGCTTAATGTATTCAACCAACTTATTTTTGATCCTAAGGTAACTAATAAATAATCTTCTATTTGAAACAAATAATGCTGAATATTTAGTTAACTGAAATGATTTTCAACATTGAATTTCGAATATTGAATAAACCATAAATATCTCACAAAATTACGTGATATGCAAAGACTTTTTTATTCAGCAATAATCAATATAATGTTTGCGTAGTCACTCATGATGCTAACCGACTTCTCCCAAACAAACAACTGGAAAACCTGGATTCAAGATTATCGTTCGACTGTCGCAATAAGCCATTTTTCATCACAGTAAAACAACATACTAACTTCATTGTTAAGGTATTTTAAATAAAAATTTTCCTATCTATCTATCAATCAAAGAAATTAAAATGATTGTCTACAAATAAAAACAATGACATAATTTATTTATGTAAATTTCTCACATCATCGTTTATGTTAGTAAAAAGTGGAAAACGAAATTACATTTTTCAAACCCACTGTTTATATCAGCATGACATTTAGTTAATTGTGTTCATTGAGTTAAGAAATTAGATGTTTTCCCGCTTAATTTGAATTTAATGATTCAATTATTATGTAACGATTGGGGGGTTGTGGAGATAGTTAGTTGTCAATCCTGATGTAACAGTTTATTTAAAATTGCTTCATTGCATAGTGATTAAATAAACAACTTTATGTATTAGAATGTTTTGAAGATTTAATTATAATTAAATTAATGCAGTAAGTATTCGGTTGAAGTGATCAATCTCAATGAAAACGAATTTTTGAGTCTGAAAGTTGGTGCAAAACGATATAAATGTAACTTTATAAGCCTTCTCTAACTTAACTGTGATTGTTTTAATGCATGATTACGTATTAATAAACAGCAATTCAACTGTATATTCATTAATTGAAACGGTCGATCAATTACTTCATTAACCCTTTGTTATTTTGTGTTATATTTTCAAAGTATGACAATGAATAATCAGTATACATATTAATAAACTAGATTGGACAATTACTTTTAGTATTTATTCTATATAGGGAAATCATAGTCACAGAAGTATTAAATAGTGCAAAATACATGGAATACAGTAGCGTTAGAAACCCAATGAACGAATGAATATATGTATCGTTATTAAAATCCTGCTGATTTCGTTTTAAGAATTCATAGAAATACTACTTTTTTCAGTGTTCTTCAAGTTTACGACAATGAACAAAAAAATTTACTAAAAACTACATTTAACTTAGTCATATAAACGTGCTTTTGGTTTTAATTTTGAACAGCGACAGATGGGGACATTTAGAGTGAACGTTTTGTTCCGTTCGTGATTTTGAAACTGGTTGTTCTTTATTCCGAGATTTTGACCTAGTACTTACAGGTTCAAGTGCTAGTGCGTTATTCACTAGCCTGATGACCTACAATAAACATCAATTTCTTTCACTATTTTTATTTCTGTCATGGTTTGCATATTTTCGTTTTAAATATTCAGAACTGAAATGAAATGTTCAAAGATATAATCAACATGTAACTAAAGACAATACCGAGATGTTTTTAAGAAAATATATACCCTAAAGGCAATTGGTTCAAAGCGATTCTGAATATCAACAATAGAATAAATCTCCATCTTGTAATTAATAACAAGTATATACTTCTAATTGGTAATATTAAGTTTATTATATCTAAAATCGTGATTATACATAAGGTTTAAACTTTCGTTCATATAAATCAGGCAACAGCATTGCAACGAACAATGATAAAACTATTATCATCTCTGCTATGCACTATATGTTGATCGCGAATCCTAGAAATATGGTAGACAACTGTTAGTGCATACGTTATCAGCCATTTAACATTAATGTAAATATGAATTACAAAAATAATATTAATGTGAATAATATAATGTGAAGACAGAAGAATCGCTTCCCTACATCTTTAATTATTGAACTTATTGGTTAAATGCTGCATTAAATAAGCGTTTATCACTTTAATAATTGATAAGTAAATCTCTTAAAATTGTGAAGTGTCATGCAAAAGCCTCTTGTTCTTCAAATGAAAGATATGCCATTCAAGGAAATTAAAAAAAAACGTTTTTTTAATGTAATCCCCCTAACGAACAAACTCAAATTAAAAACTTGTGTGTTACTGATGAATAGATTGAAAAGTATTGCGAAAACAAAATCGAACTTCGTTAAATTCAGCATCTCAGTCATTTACTTTATCATATTTTAACAGTAGTTAATAGAAGTAAAGCTGTGAATTTAGATTAAAGAAATGTTTTTTGAGAAGTTTCTGTGTTTACTTTGTATCAGTGTTTAATGAAGCCGAAAATATGACTTGACACCGTTTGTTGAATAGCTCGAGAGGCAGGATCTTTATTAATGTACCTAAATGCATTTTATTCAGACTATATATATTATACAAATTCCATCGTACCTGCCATCTTTGTAAGAAAACAGGAATTAATAAACTGTTATCGGAGATCAGTTTAATATTTTCTGTCTCATCATAAGAATATCGAAGCATATATCAATGAGAAACTAATACCAGTTTTAAGTTGAGCGCCCAAATATCGTCAGCAAATCATAGGAAATCAGCCGGATCTAAATAAGCGATTGATGACTACGAGTCACATTTTATCATGTTCTGGATAGGTATATCATACTTTCTTGCCATATTTTCTTCTCTTTATCTCTGTATTTCATTTTCTTTCTTTTAGAGTAGATAGTACTTTTGTTATTGCAGGGATTCCTGAAGTTTATCCAATGCTGTATTTGATGATTTAACAGAGTTAAACTAAACAATATCACACACATTTTTATAGCTGTCAGAGTTAAATTTATGCCTCCACTGGTCGATTGTCTAGAAAGCCATTGTAACATTCTTTCAATGTTCTTGTTAAAATAAAAAATCTTTGCTTTGAATACTTTTATTATTGAATTTAAAATTTTAATATTACTATTTGCATGAAATATTTTTATTTTATATAGTGTTCTTATTAGTGATATTTAGTACTGGGTACTTAGGATTTCTTACTTAGTATTCTCACTTACTGTCACGAAATATCACCGTCAGGACTCAGTAGTAGTAGTAATATTATATTAACTAGTAAGGGAATTATAGGCGGGATACATGAGCTATAACTTAACAATATTTCTATAAAAATACGAAGAATAAGAGTACATATAGGTCACATGATTGTCAAGGTTCATCTGAACTCATTGTTGGAGATCACCACATGTTACTACTTTTGTTCACACATACCATTGGTATATTTATTGACTCCTATTCAGTTATGAGCTACAGAAAGATGTTTGGAACCAGATTTATTTATTGAAGCTGGTTGTAATAATAAATTCAGCGAAAACGCCGTAAAGAATCATTTTAGAGGACTTTGTATTCCTTTAGAACAATACCAAAACAATAAATATAGGTCCATACTTTATAATTCACTGTTTTATGGCATTAATTCATTAAAAATTGATCTCAATGTCGCTACATGTGTACAGTATGATTGAGGGGTCACAAACAAGGACGAAACAACTATTCAACTCTCCCCAGTTTTCGACAACGCACAACAGAGATCAAACTATTAAGAATTTAGTCAATCAATCAGTTAAAATTAATCAACTTAAGACCAAATCAATTGAAATCATTGAATTCATTTTGAAAGCAACTTACATAATTGATATATTGAGTTGAGGTGGTTTGTGAATATTTGTATTAAGTTTTCGTTGACTGAATTTGTCAAACGTTAATGTAGGTATCATTAGATGCCAACTCAACGGTACAGAGGGTTAGACGTCCGCCAAGCTGAAGGTCGTAGGCTCAATTCCTCGGGTAAAATTGATGATGCGCACTGTTGAGAAGTTCTATTCTAGGACAAAACAGATATTTAGTATACTCTGGTTTACAGTGGCACAGCATCAGTTTGCGACAAATTCAACCAAATAAAAATAATTGGCATATTTCTTATATTGTTTCATGTTTGTTGCAAACAATTGAATATTCAGAAATTTTACACTCTTTGATGTATTTCATTACTATGTACGCTAATTTTTACTATCCAACATTAGTAAATTCACTGAAATATTTTATCAGAAACAATGTTATTCTACATTAAAGGAAAGAATAGTTCTTCTTTTCAATAAAATCTCTCAATGTATAAATGAAACTGTTATCTTCATTGTAGAATGTAACTATTTCTAATTTGTTTTATTGTCATTATGAATTTCTAAGTGAATTAAACATATGAACTTAAAAGAACTTCAAGAAAATTTAAACATTTCTTTCAGTTGAATCAATTAGTTTTTATATTACATCTTAGAAAACTCATGAAATACATATGTATGCACATGACACTGGCATATGTTAGTTACTTTCTGTATTTCTTAGTGATATATATATGAAATACTTGTGAACTTATGTAGACATTATTAGCGCTGTAATATTTCGCAAACTATGTGATGTTATTTAAAATGTAAAACAAATTTTTTCAGTCGTTAGAACAATCTAGTCTGGTATATCGATTTTTGAATGTTAAGTTTACAGATTATTAGATAATCATTTTAATGGTCTTATTGTATTTAATAGATACTACTGATTACCGATTAGTCTTTTATAATTATTTGGTTTGTCTTGGTTCACTGCAACGTTTGTTAAGAGATGATCGAGAGTTATGCTGGGTTACGTGATGCTGTTAAATAAAATGCATGGAATAGATTTATTTATCATAAAGATTTAGGTTAGAATAGCTAATGCTTAGTTTGATAATGATTGTGTCATGAACCTTGATAAGTTGACTAATCGGCAATCATGGTAAAGTACTTTCTAGTTTTTAATCGTTATCTAACTTAGACTAATTTGTATTATTAAATTCTGATTCAACAAACCAAACAACACCTAACTGCAATTTATATTAGCTCACCAGTGATTAACTTCTGCGGGGTAACTCCTGGAATCATAGTGAGAAGACATGACCAGTAGAGTTCAATCATATCAAGTGTAAGACAGCTAACTAGCAGTGACAATGAATAAGTTCATGCAAATTTACCAAAAAATGATTGAATTAAAGATCTCAACATCTAGAAGCTGGTTCAGTGGTTAAAGGCTAAGCGCTCAACGCGAAGTTTGAGGGTCTTGTGCTCGGTTTACTGGTTTGGTCGTAGATGTTCACTGCTGAAGAGTTCCATACTAAGACGAAACAGCTATTCAGTGCCTCCTAGTTTTCATTGGTTATTCGACTCAGTTAAATTTGTGATATCAAATTCGAATATCAGCATGATATCCTGGTAATATCACACTAAAATTAAAGAAACTGATGAAGTCTATTCACAAATCTACAAGTTTGTAAATTAATCTTGTTTAATCTAAAGTCACTTTTAAAAAAAGTTGAAAGAGGTTTATATATTATTTTTATAATGACACATGAAAAAAACTGGAACCTAATGTAACAGTATAAACCATAAGATATAATCTTGGCAGATCTCCACTTTAAATAATAGATCCGCTGATAAATTTTCTTTTAGTGTTGAGCATAACTGGCGTCTAAGTTGTATATTTAGTTCAGTTTTAACGTTCAAAGTTTAAGCGATATAGACTTGTTCATATCATTGAATTTTGCAGTCATTCCGTCATGTATACATGTTTTCAGTAGTTTAAATTTTCTGTTAATAAAACTATTTATTGTAATGGTGTTATGTTAAACCACATATTACTAAACTGTCCTACTGTATTAGAATGAGAATATTTAGATTTTAGTTCACATAAATCCTAATCGTTTTCAATAACTTGGTGAAAATTGGAGAATACCTGAAGTTTCAAAATATGTTGTTGAAATTACAAATCATTTGGTGAAGTAATAAACTGTGAACTTTCAATATGTTCTGAATACGTTCAATATTCGCAAACTTTCGAATTACTTAAAACAACCTGCAAGTTTTGAACTTACTATAAGCAATACAAGATATATTCTTATGTAAAGTAAATATTTAAGAAAACAGCATTCGATTTTATGTGTAAGTAATAAGATTCATTTATTCTTAGAAATGAGTTTATCTCTCTTACAATATCATTATTCTGTATTGTACTACTGAGAGGTTCTGTTAACAAGTTAGATATAGATATTTGGGCACGATTTCTACCTTATTACTTTTAATTTATCGTTTGTACTTAGAAGCACTATGAAAGGAAGTATTTAGAGATTATCCTTCTTTTATCCTAACATTATAGTTTAATTATGTTAAAATGATGGTAGTGACTACACATAATTTAATCCCATTTAAAACACTCCACTATCTTCGATATAATTGTTTTCACTTACATATGTATACATATACATGTATTCAGTTAATCATGCAATTTATATTTAGCAAAAACAACCTTCATATCATAGATAATGTCGAGTGTTACCTTTACGTTTCAGGAATTTAAGTGATGTGATGTTTACAATAAGATAATTTGTGAAGTTATTTTGAAAGTTACTGCAAAAGAGAAGTCTACAACTGACCAATTTACCTATGAAGTTCGCATTCATTTAGCTAAAAGTTTAGGAAACTAGAAGAACGCCGACTCAACAAATTTGTTTATTTTTATTTGCATCATATGATATGTTTATGTTAATTATTCAGTGTAAAGTGAATCTGTAGGATAAAAGCTCATTGTTAAATATCTGTTATTACTTTTGCTTGATACATTGACTAACTGTAAAGAACTTCAACACTAGAACTACTCAGACCCTCGTAGTCGCAAATTCAGAAGACAGAAGATAAGTAGACAGGAATCCTTATTATAGTAAAAGAGAGTTATCTACAAAATATTTGTATATTCATAGTTTTCTGAAACGTTATCATTATAACTTCATCATTATAATTTATCCAATCTGGACTAAGAAATCTCAGCCATTACCGAGTCAAAACAATATCCATCAGCAATCAACCCACACATTAAAAATACTACTGTAGTTCAAACTTTAATATTTTCTACTTTCATGTTAGCGTATTGTGTATGATATAGTGAGTGAACTATATTATGAAGCGTTTTATCGTTGAATTGACTTAATGTTGTTGTTAACATGTCATACACACAAATCTCCAAATGATCAATATACAATCCATAAGTCCAACAGTTGAGGATTTTGGGGTAGTATCTAAATGTGATTCATACCTAGCATCTAACAGAGTGCCTAAGCACGAAAAATACACGGGATAATTGTGTAATCTATTCTGCTCAGTTTCATTTGAGACCAAGCCAAGAGTGTTTACCATAAAATATATACTTAAACCGACTCTGCAGTGAACAAAGCTTTACCTAATCTCTCGAGTTCTGTACACAAAAATATCTTTTCAGCCTCTTCTTTCTTTAGCATGATCATAAGTTTATTTATTTTTTGTTGTTTACTCTCCTCCTCTTCATTTTTACTCTTGCGCATACAAAAATGTTTTCATTTATCTCTTTTATTAGTTTAAATTATGAAGGTAGTTTTCACCCCTAATTCTTAATTATCCTTCATTCATATTGATTCAAACTGGACTCATATTTATCGAAATGTTACATAATGTCCTTACGGTGTTCATTAAACATTTCTTAATCGAATTTCACATTATCTTAAACCAAATTCCAACAAACAAATAGTTATTACATGCATATTATTCCGTACATTTATGAAGAATAAGTTGAATTCATTTGATTTCATTTAATACATACAACCTAAAATATGAGAATTTTTAATTAAACTTTCATATACTTATAGAAACAAATTTTGTTAGAAGTTAAATGCAGCATGTATGAGAATGGTATAATAAACAACTAAACAAAGTTGAAAAGGTTCAACAAAATATGGTAAGATGCAAAACATGTTACTAGGAAATTGATTGGTGTAATAACAAAGTGTAAGTCTGTAACTGTGTGAGTTGGAATTTCAAGCTGATAGTAATTAAGATTGCTATTAGTTGGGCTCACTTTATTAAAATAAGGCTAAAAATCATTATGATGATATAATAAAATGGATCAGTAGTGTGATAAAAATTAAGTCACTTACGATAAAGAAAAGATAACTTACTTTTTATGAAAACATAAATCAGATTGCAATCGACAGTTTGCAACGGTTTTAGGGAATATTGAAACACTAAATCCTGTTCACCTATTAAACACATGAAAAGATATCAGAGTATCTATCTAATATTCTATGTCATTGAAGTAATTAAATATTGTGCTGTTGGAAGTTTTCATTAAATTTAAACAATGATTCTTAAGGACATGTTCACTGACTCTTAGGCGAACCCTTCCTTCAGTTCTATGAATATAACCGCCTTGGTAGACACTACTAAATGTTTCAAATAGTTAATAGTAACAAGAAGTGAGTACTTGATAATCTTTGATTGTTCAAGAGGGCATATTTTCTTTTCAAGACAATCAACCTAGCTAATTAATGTTACTTTGAGTCCTTTTATAACTATTGTTTATCCGGCCGGAATAAAGGAAAAACAACGATTGATGAACCAAACAGACAGAAACGAATCGAATTGTATTTCCGTCATGCCTTTATATATACACACAATCAAACCACACAGTGAACCAATTAAGATACTAACATTAATACAGAATTAAGAAAATAGTAGTAATCAATAGGGACAACTTGTACACAAATAATTAACTGTAGTTCATAATAAGAGATAACATAATAACAACAAATATGTTAAACGGGAGAATAGGGTAAGATGAACGTAACAATAATAGAAATGTAATGTTTACACTACTCACGACCAGAATAAATAATTTAGTCCTCTAAAACACATTTCTGGAAGTCTTTTACTCTTTAGTGGTTCGATATAACACAAGGTTTCTACGAGAATTTTTTATGTTCATATATATACATATATTACTGACATATTATACAATTGTATATAATACAGTCAATCACATGACCTGCACAATTGAATGTTTTTTATATAACCTAATGAATAGGTCTATGATTTGTTCGTAAACTTTTGTATTCAAATAATGTTAATACGTAAGATATTGCTTTTAGTGTTTAAGCAAATGTTGCTACCCAGCAAATTATCTATTTTCGTAATAACAGGTATTAGTGAACAGTTAGAAAAATACACACTCTAGGATAAAATTGTTTTACGTGTTATAAAAAATTTCTAATAAACTAATAATAACAAATTTCTACATGTGTTATGTAAATAATCAGTTGTTTTGATAAATGATCCAGTATCAGTAACACTGATAAACTAAGTAGTTCTTAGTTTGATGTGTTTATAACAATGACATTGTTCAATAACACGTATCAAAACAAAAGCAGACTTTTCTGTAAATGCCACACACTGAAAATTTATTATTCGCAAATTGTAGTATTTTTACGAAATTATATTAATTCATCTTTGGAGTGAAGATTATACTGTTCAAACTGACAAACGAGTTTAGGAGACAATGAAAGTAAAATGTGTAGATTATAGTTATTTTACTTGTTCATATAAAGAGCAACCAACTTTCTCGGCCATTAATCAGGTCAATGCGCCGATGACAGTATGTTATAAGGATGACGTGAATCATTGTCAGTACTTTTTCATTATGCTTATAATTTCTTTGGTAATTTAATTTACCTATATATAGCTCCTTCTGTTACTCGTAAATGATTGACATAATTTATTATGAGCTATACAAATAATCTCTCTCTATATACCTTATGAAGTACCAGATACTTTTCCAGTGTTAAGAGAAAAGAAATTTTTTTGACAAAAATTGTTTTACACCGCTTAATACGATTTCATTTTTTGCTACCAAGATTTCTGCGTGTGCAATTCCTTTTCCTCTAGGACGATACTTGGATGGCTAAGGTGATGCTATAGCGATTACTGTGTATAAGACAGCGTACATTAAACTAAGAATTACATTTTAGAAAGATGAAATAGTAAACCTGTCAAGAAACTATAATGGTTTGAAAAAACCTCATGTATCTGAGTAAGTTATACTACTCTATGGATAGCAGCACGGTGGTAGAACGCATTATACCCATTCTAGTCTGTCCATAAAATGAGATATTCGTATTTCTTGAGGAATCAGAGAGTATCCAACAATGAAGTTCCAGAATGCTCCTACGAAGACTATACATCATACCCATGTGTAGGGTAGGCGATACTGGGAAAGCACATTATACTATACCTGGTAATTTATCATGCTAAACGGCTTCAAGAGATGCCAGATTTTCTGCTTAAATACCCATCTTTAATTCAGTTTTCGACAAGTGTTGTTTGAGTTCAGTTGTGGGATTAATCTTATTTTGGATTTCTCTTCTTTGTAAATAATATTTACGGTACTAGGCTTTAAAAGTGGCAAGTAATCACAACTTTATGTTACTTCATAGGATTTAGAACCCCTATATCCCACAAGAATATGAAATTCAAACTTATTCCGCTTATTGTATTCATGAGTATGAGATTATTTGATTACATCTTTCATATATTTCAAAGAATTTCAAAGTCAATATTTCTGATCTCACCTTTCAGAATACGGCATCTGATACGCATTTACAAGATAGCCAACTTCTACATCGAGTAGCTAAAATCTCAGAGATCCTGTCTGGAAACATTGTTTCAGCTCACTTCTTATATGTATCAATAAGAAGAAGATACTGTTTAAAATAATAGCATTTAGCCTTAATTATTAAGAAGAAGAATATCCTCTTCGTTACGTATAATTTATCCATTTACGTAAATATCTCAAATATTCTAATTCAAAAATATGTTACAATGTATGTCGCTTTTGTACTGTACTTTAAATGTATGCATAGATTGTGTCACGTTGACACATTAAGTAAAGAAATCGTTTAACTTTAATTGTTACCCTTTAAATCGAATTCACTAACAGTATTGTGATAAGCCAATAAATGACTTATGGGATAATTTTTCATATGCTATCTGCTCATAATAAAACTAAGGAACTAGCATAATATTTTGCTAATGGTCACTGTTATTTTCAATTTTCTATGATGGTCATTTTGTTTTTAATCACGAAGCTTCGTAATAGATCTAAGGAATGAAAAAAAAAACATGAAAACATAATAGAACATAACAGTACAAAAGTTATGGTGTCAACTTGAACTGACTTCATTTTGGTGTATGCCTAAACGTCATCACAATCTTAGCTGTACAAAACTGTTAGTAATCACGTTGGCCATAATATGTAAATAATAGAATCACAGTTATATAAAGGTGTATAAGGTAAGTGTGACATCAAACAGTTAGATTTAATGTACTTGAGAAATATATTGAAAACGAAAATAAACAGTTGTCGTAATATAGCTATGAAACTTAGTAAATGATCACCTAAAATGAACAATTAATGTAGAATAAAGTACCTTTAAAGTGTATAGCTACCGTTAACTTAGCATGATGCACATGATTGGAACATTGACTTTTGAAGTCTGCAGTTTAATGAAAGCGTATATGATACAAAGATTAGGTATATACAGAAAGGATTTCATGTTTGTACGTAATAGGTCAGTTCTGCCTACCTGTCAAGCGATCCGGAATGAGACTATGGTATTAATGATCCGACCAACCGCAAAATGTTATGGCCAATTATTTCACAAATGATATAACATAAGTTAATTTCCACTTAGCGAATCCCTGCGTAAATTGCATACATTTACGAATTCATATATTGTAGCAATTGAAGCAGTAAAACCTTTCCTTACTACTTTTGTAATGTATTCACACAACATACTAGTAAACCTCTGACAGCATTCATTTTTAAGTTTTTATTTTTCAACCAAGACAGAATAACAAATAGTCTCCAAATATAAATTACGAAGCATCCCGACTCAAAATTGTGCAAACTTTATCCTGGCAAATGTGATTCTATCTATTTTCGTTGAGTCACTATTAATTCACCTTAGTATAATATTGTTTGAAATGTTAGAAACGTTGACAAACTACCTGTAAAGCATAAAATATTGTACAAAGATTGAAGAGTGCACAATGTAATAACAAGTCGAAACTTAATACACCTGAATTTCCTCGGTTCGATTCCCTTGTGTCACCGAGTGTCCCCTCCTGAGGAGTCCTATATTAAGATCAAACAACTGTCCTATGATTCTTGATTTTCAGTTATCTCAAACCGAAATCAATCTCTGACCCATATAAATAACAACAAACGACGTTTAATTACAAAACTGTCATGTAAAATAACTTATTTGTATAATTAGTTTTGGGCATATGGATTATAAATTATATAGTGAAGAAAATTCACTATAACAACTAAACAATATTTTTCTCATGGGTAACGAATATTGAATATTGCTAATTTGTTTTTATGCATAATGATAAGATCCATGTTGTTGTGGTTTAGCTATAGCTTAAAACAGAATTGTAGCATTATATGTTTAACATGATATAATTATAGGGGTTGAATTTGACAAAATCAATGACAAATATTAAAGTTATTACATAATGCTTAGTTTACAAAAATGATTTATTAGTGAATGCCATTAAAAGTGATCATTTGAATTGATACTATGTGTGTCGTCATTGCCTTACCCGCTTGTTATAACGTAATTTGGTTTCACAATGTTTGGTAGACATATTTCATGCTGCTGGTTATAATAAGCAGCTTAAACAAAATTCACTATTTGTTTATTACCAATCTACAAATACATAACATTTCCTCTACACTGACTTTTGATTATTCAAATAAATTTTACATACACTTGGTCGTATAACCTCATCAACTGTCAGTAGTCCATCAGGTTGTATTTAGTTAGAGGAGAGAGAAGCACTTCAATGTTGTTGAATAATGTTTATGTTTTTATGGATTTCAATCAATGATTGAACAGAAAAGAGAACCTTCCACATATGTTACAGAATAAGTACTAATATCACAATTCACTTCTTAGATTTTGTTCAAAATGATTCGAATTACACGTGATTACTAAATTTCACTTTGTAAAATAAATAGATTTATTCGATGTTTTAGCCTTAGAACATCTTTTAGGGGAAAAAACATAAACATACATAGATCGAACTATTCGACATTAATTAAATAAACCAGTTAATTAAACCACTAGGAATATTGTCAAACAGTATCTTTCCTTTCATTTAGTCATTACTTCTGCAGTAATAGAATTCAAAGTTGGCACATTCTTCATATACTCATCACTTGATACAACATCGAAAAATCATTCTGTTGGCAGAGTGATATATAGTCCTCTATTATATTCAGAATAAAACTGGTATCTATTAACTGATCAAATTGATCATATTGATGAATGAAAATGTCTGAACAGGAGAACTCTACGATTTATTAAAAATTGATTGAGAAATTCTACTTTATAAAGATTTTTAAAATTCTTTTTCTTATAAGAAAAAAATTATCAACTGTTCCGTTTATATTTAAAACAGACTTAAAAATGCGTCTGTTTGTATTTCATAATGGACGTATACTATTTATAAACTGATTAAATAAAACAAAAAAATACAATTTTCTTTGTATGAAACATTTTTAAAGTTTGAAAAATGCAAATTTAAATGTATCACCTATGGAAGAATTTATGAGCTTGAATTATGGAAGCAACTGAAGAATTTGGTTTGTTAGATAGAATATAAACGAAAATTTAAAACTTTCATTTAACTGATTCGTGGTAAACTTCAGAAGATTATTCTGAATGTATAGCAAAATTAAGTGTAATGGCAATAGGAAACATCGAACGGATATTTTGCGAATTGACTGAAATTCAAAACACTAACTGTTGTATTTCTGCTCAGTGATCTGAGTTTCAGGGGTTTGCAATAAAACTTTAAGATCTTGTTCTGGACCTCTTGGTAGGGTGCTGGGTATACACTGCCCAAAGTGTAGTATAGTGGTATGATACAGCTGTTCATTATCTCTTGGTTTTCATTGGTTGCCTCAGACCAGTTTGCGATACTGAGTACAAATTCAAGAATCACTACAACACCCAATTACAATCTGCTTTAATCCACTAGTATGTAATTTAGTCCGTGACTTCCATCTGTTGTACAAATACATGCTGATATAGAAACGTTGTTCGTCAAAAGAATTATTTCATACCAAAACTGTTGTACAGTTTCTGGGAAAAAAAATCATTCAACAGTAGAAGATTGATTAATAAAATATTTGAATCGTCGAGTAAACCACTTTGTCCGGTTATCTAAATGCCTCATACTTATTACATACTTAACGGGTGAACTTCGTCCATCTACTTTAAAACTTAAAGTTTACACAATTAATCAACAATCAGTAAAGTTTGAGTATGTCTTGCATTGAAATCCAGTGTGTGACTCTCGTTCTAAATAAGACTGTTAAGATCTAGGTTACTGCATCCGGGCGTTGATGTCGAATTTAAGACTCAATATTGTAATGCAGATACACCCAGCTAATCATTTCCAAACAGGACAAGTTGTGTGTTTGGATTTCACTGTTGGTAATACTTCAACTTTAATGAAACAGATTTTTTATCCTAAGTCCACCTTGTATGAGTTAACTCATTAGCTGATTTTGAGTAAAACTCTGTCATAACTTATCCATTAGACTAACTTACTACAGTTACAAATTGTTTCACTTATCCGATTACATACATTAACTGTGCATGTTACAGTTTATTATCGAAATTATACGGACGCTAAATGCTTAAAAACAACAACTAATATGATTCTCATTCATGCAGATTTCATATAAGTTTATGTTCTTATTTCATGGTAAAATATGACAACTGACAGCCAAAATCCAACTTTAATCATAATATATGATAATTTATCAAGAATTTGTGCATAGCCATATGTATTGCATTTAGATGACGTTTCTTCATGACATAGTCAATATTTACTAAAATTTGATGTTATTTAATCTCTTCAGATTATTGGAAGCTACTATCAACAAATGTCGTTTACTACATGTAAAATACTGTAAATTAATCCAAATAGGTTAAGAAATCCTCTACGTTTAAATGTGTTCTTGAAGTATTATAAAACGATTGATAGTCATCATATTGTTCAGTTAATTTATCTAGAATCACTTCTAATCTGATTTATGAGACGACAGTTTTGCAAGGATGTAATGCAACCGAAATCAAAATGAACCGACGGTAATTGATGAAAGTACTATTTGTCTCCTTTATTATCAGTATTATACTTTTTAATATAAACTAAACAAAATTTAATTAAAATCTGTTAAGATCTTCAGTGTGTGTAATTAGAACATGAATTATTGGGTGAAAGTGATAAACAGTTATGAGATGTTACTTTGAGGTAGTCTGCTGTAAACTCTGGACTAAGGTGTTGTGCTATTAACCAATGAACAATATAAAATACCTGAAGCCTTGAACGATCTAATTTTTCTTGTGTAATTAGGACCTACATTATCCAGTAGAACAGTCTAATTCGTCACAGTTGAGCATTTGGCAACCTGTAAAACTAAATTATCTACACTGATTCATGCGTAGTGACTACTGTAGTGCTTGTTTAACCTGTTGGTAATATTAGCCCTCCTAAGATCAGTTTACTGGCTTATTAAGCCTAAACAAATAATGACAGGGTAACGGAAATTTTCGATGATTATCATATCCTTTAGTTTGGCACAATTATCATAACATCTAACCATTCAGATTTAAATGTATATACACTCAAATTCGAATATAAGGTATAGCTAATATGCACAACCAAAACTGTCTGCATAAGGTTAATTTAAATTTTAAATTGCTTACCTAATGATCTTAGTTAAAGAAATGACCAGATATTGTATTATTTAAGGTGTCTTTTCGTCTATCACCTAACTTCGCTTTACCAATAATTTCCAACTTCATTCTTTTTTGTCGATAAGTATAAACCTCTTTAATTCACTAATGTGAAGTATTGTAAGTCGTATATAACTTAAGAGAATCAAACAAAATAGCTTAAATTTATTTCATTCTGCGCAAATAATCATCCTCAAACTCTTTAAAGCAATAATGGCAGCCACCATCTAGTCACCTTATTTTTCACTACAGTGAGATTCTCAAGGAGTGTCATTGATTATTTGGTACATCTTTATTTTTTTAAAAACTTTATATAGACATAGATCACTTACTATTGTGATTTTTGAACAGATATTCTAAATCTATTCATTGTTCAATTTATTTAGTTTTCGATTTTGAACGCCACTGTATAAATTAAATTATAAGGTGAATGCTGCTAAATTTAGTTTCTTTTCTTAAATTTTTAAATCAATAATACAATCAGAGTGTTGTTGACTACTGTTTTTGCTACAATATTTCATGATCCATTAATTAGTTTATCTAAATTATTTTAAAATAGTTTTAAATCTTTATGTTGTAGAAGAAATTCTGTAGCAAACTTGTATAGAAGCATAATATATAAAAAGCTCAATTTATGAATTCTGGTAACAATTTCAGTCAAACAGAAACAACATTCTAAAGAACAGCTGTTTAGTAATCGTACTTAATAACCAACACACACTTTAATATACATTTATCTACTTATTCAACTGTATGGACAAATTGTTGTTAGAATTCAGTAAGCTTCTATAGTTGATATCAAAGCTTCAAGTTTGTTTCAGCGTTGTTTTTTTCAAACTATGGCCTAATTTCCACGTCAACTCTTTCTTCCCATGAAATATCACAACAGTGAATGATAAAAATGTTAGTGGAAAACAAGTACGTTTTATTCATTTATACTTATTTTTATACTATCCATACATACAAATATGGATAACTTGAAAGAATTAAATGTCAGAAATTGGATTTTACTATTTAGTTTAACTTTTTATTTCATTTCTTTTAAATAAGAAATCATTAAATTCAAAGACAAAACAATAGATTGATACCATGTGGAAAAACAATCGTTATTTGTTTTAATTGATTATTTTTGTAAATCAATTAACCTATTAGTGAAACATTATATGGTCACGATAATGATACTACTTAAATCTTTAAATTAGTTTTTTTTTAATAATACTTTGTCAGTTTTTAATTTCTTTAAACGTGACTATTTATTTACTTAAAAATGATATATTTGTTTTAAAAGAATCAAATAATTGATTTATATATTGAATTAGTTAATACGAAATTATCTAAAAAATATTCAGTATTTGGTTTCTGAATACGTTTCGTTTCACTTAGTGCCCTTCAGGATTACGTATCTGTAATCTTCAGCCTATTGATATAAACTGATTGACTTTAAAGGGATTCAGCCATTGCTCAAGTTGTTAAACACATGACATCTGAGTTATTTAGACCGTAACTGATAGTAGGACTGATTTGTTATATGACATTTATCAGTTAACGGAAACGTATTTTTGAATTTGTATTCAATTAAAATGAGTTAGATTGTAATACTTATCTCCACAATTTAAAATTCTTTCCATCCCTTTTCTGCTGAGTTTTTACTGAAGCATTACTTAATTATAAAATTTTCTTTGGTACTACTTATTTATTAAGTGGTTAGGAACGGAGCGGGTAGGAGTAGCCAGTAGGACACTATGAACCAGGTTTTGCACCAAGTGAAACACATTAGTAAGAAGTGTATGTAACCATTGAAGTACATGATACTCGCTACGAGATAAAAAGTCTACGTCACTATACTTCAAAGTGCATTATACTGACACCAATCTATTTAGACAGAGAATGATTTGGAGGACGGTTTAGAGAACTGATTCTACAGAATGGCTTATACAGACTTCTCCTTCTCATGGTATAAGCGTCAGAGACGTACTCTAAAAGGTAGAACTTTTTATTTAAAAACAACTTGTGAGATCTGTTTGTTTCTCATAACCGCAACTCCATATGTATGTGTGCATTTTTTTCTAGTTCCACTTTATTTCTATTTGTTCCTAATATCCTAAAGTAAAGTGAAGTAAAATCTTCCTCAATATTTGTTTTATATCTTAATGCATTCCACTAAAATTCACCTGCTTCACTAATTTGATCAGTATTATTATTTAATTTATCGCCTTAAAAATCAACCTTAATTTACCTGCTTAAAAATTTATCCTAGAATCCGCTGTAATGTTCTTGTTTCTTTGAACCTTAGTCTCTGATTGGTTTCTTAACTTAGAGTCACTATGCCTATTTATTTATGTAACAATCTACTTCATTCTCCAGTGTGAGCTGAACTTCATGAATTTCAATCACTACAAGCATCTAATTTAACATACTGTTATGTCGGACCACTATAGAGTAAAAGACTTCCACAACTGTGTTTTAGAGGACTAATTCATTTATTCTGGTCGTGAGTAGTGTAAACATTACATTCCTATTATTGTTACGCTCATCTTACCCTATCCTCCCGTTTAGCATATTTGTTGTTATTATGTTATCTCTTATTATGGACTACAGTTAATTATTTGTGTACAAGTTATCCCTATTCACTACCACTATTTCCTTAGTTCTGTAATAATGTTAGTAACTTAATTGGTTCGCTGTGTGGTCTAATTGTGTGTATATATAAAGGCATGATTGAAATATAATTCGTTTTCTGGTTCTGCCTGTTGACTCATCAATCGTTGTCTTCTCTATTCCGGCTTACGGGACTGGTAGTCGCGGGGCAGGCGTGTTTGCACAGTGATAAGCAATCATCAAGGGCATTGTGTATTATCACAATACATAACACATATAGGAACCATTCCACTAATTATTATGTGAATATACATATATATATATATATATATATATTGAATTAAAAAAAGAACGTTTGAAGATGAAAACACTTTTTCCTGAGCTATTTACTTTAATTTATACTTTTTCCTCATGATTAATAAACGTTTACATACAGTTTAACAAAGCGTAGATTTCATTTTATTTAGTTTTTATTTTCTTAATATTACAAATAAATAATATTAGTTTATTTAATAATAATAAACATATTTTGATTATATTGAAAATAGATTTACAGAATCTCCCAACTCCGCATGCTCCCTCCCTCCCTTCTACTTCCGATAATCATGATGAAACAAAATAAAATTTTTTTTATTATTTTTGTTTACTTGAAAAAATAAGGAAAAAAAACCTAAATAAAAAGTTGATTTTAGGTAAAATGAATTTGTTGTTTATTTAAATTAAATCAATAGAGTAAATTTCTTTTTTTTTCACTTTGTTAAATTTCAATAAAATAATGACAAAGAAATTCAAATTATTTCCTTTCAAGAATTCATTATCACTGAGTTAATTCACACAGTAACTGAGTAGAGACTGTTAAATTCAACTTTATGTTATTGTTTAAATTTTTTTAATTTTTGAATTGAAAAATGCTAATTAGCCTAACTAAGTATTGGTTCTATTAAATTTATTTCATGACTAAATCTTTAATTAGAATACAATCTGATTATGCAATAAGTCATGTAGTGTTTTAATCTAACTTAATCAGTAGTAATGCATAGTACTATTAGTAATTACTGTGATTTAGAGAAAAGCTATTTTTCTAGTTTTAAAATAATTAAAATGTGAGTGAATTTTGTCGTTAAAATATTTGAATAAGCAGTTTAAGTGAATTTTTTTATATTTATGACATGTACTCATTTTAGTTATATAACTGCTGAAGCTAATAAACCACTAAACATATGTATTGTTTTTGTATGGCACTTTTTAATAATGTTCGCTCACAGCATTTTTAGAGACCGAATCTAGAAAAAACTAGATTTTGAAGGTAATGCAGGATACAAAAATTCTTTTTTCAACATCTACTGGTTCTGAGTTTCAATTTTGTTTAACTAATATCATTAATTTTCGGCATAGGTAACATCTTTTACTCAATAAAATACTAATATTCCATTATACCGCCGTTAATGCTAACCTTTTTGGTCTTCGAAAATACATTTTTTGTACGTACATGCAAAAGTAGCTGAAGGTAACATTGAAATTTTACTTGTCCGCATTTGATTGCGTTATTGGACATTGTGTTGTGAATTCTAAACAATATTTGCTTCATAAAATGTGTTATTTTAATTTGTTTTCGGTGTTTGGGTAATTAGTGAAACTAGACCACATTTGAAGATCATTAGATGGGTGCCAATTTCCTCTCAGTTTTGCTAAATTGCATTTTAGTATAGTGTACACTACTGCCTTTCTTAATCAATGAATACAAATTAATATTTTGTCAAAGACACCGTCTTAATTTATGTACACATTTACATCACCTGTTGAATATACGTTTCCCATTTAGTAGAAGAGATTTCCCCATTTCATAATTATAATTTACTGGACAAAAGTTTTTATTTTTAGACACTGTTTTTTTCCGTGTTTCTTATTTAGTGATATACCTTTAACATATTCTCCCACATTTTCAGAAAATATATCGATCAAGGAGGTAGAATGTGTAACCTAGTTTACATTCCATTATAAGAATGATAATGAGATCTGCCTATTGAAAAACTTTGAGTTAATTATTGACAAGAATGAACGCATCAACATCGTTATTTGCAAAGAATGTACAGTGCAAGTTAATACCAATAATGTTCTCTGTAGATTTCAACTGAATATACTGGCGAGAATTGAACCCAATAATTTTTGCAATGATACACCATCTTATTGAAAGCATCAACTGTTATTGAAGTAAAACCGGATAGTTCTGGTAGAGTTCTAGTAACTATTTGAGATGTTGGCTTGATATAGATGACTAGTACTCTAAGCGGCGACATCTAGAGGAATATAATGTTGTTATGTTATAAGAGACTTTAAGTTTATGTGATATTTTTTTTCACTGATTCAATTGTATAGTTTAACATTAATATACTACCATCAAATCAAAGTATATCAATCTCATACTTTACTTTGATTTTGTGTTGCAACATTTGTTATCTTCATTTAAGAGCTGTTTCATTTAATGAGGCATTCGACTACCTAATGATGCATTTATGTTTCTGCAATGTCTTTCTGATTTTGAATCTGTTTGAATGTTTCGTAATCTTTGTCACTTTCGCTTGTACAAAGACTTTATTTGGTGATATGGGTTCTTGAAACAAGTTTCTGGTGTTAATTTTTTGGCAGACTTATATGGTGTTGTAATTTATTATAAAAGAAAATCTTTTGCTTCTAAGTCATTGTTTAGTTAATTCTTTGAAACAAACCTGCTATTTCTAATTCATAGAAATGTGACAAACACTTATTCGCAAGGCCTACAACGATATCTAACAGTAACTGTCAGCTTATTGAATTTCATATATTTTTAATAATGAATAGGTTGTTAGTTTCTAAACTACTAAAAAATAAGCTACATTGAGTGAACTATGTAGAAAAACAGACTCTTAAATCTATCGTTTGAAACTAGCCTTTTTCATCTAGTTTGTTAATGAAATACGACTATCACAGGATTTTGAAGTCTACAAATAACAACACACATATAACATAGTATCTTAAAGGTATGCGGATAAAATGAATTAGTTAAATTCACATTGAGAAGGAGAATACAATTAGGTATTTTGAAGTGTGTAATAACAATGAATGGTGAATCATTTATTTCACCTTTTACGTAACACCTCAGTTGTGACTGATGCATTAATTTATCATTAACTCCAATGTTAATCATATGAACTGCTCTGCTTTTTTAAGAAATCTGTCAGAATATGTATTCTTTTGAGGGAATACCTAAACATAAGCAAATCATATTTATGTTTAGAACAATCGAATTGCAGCTTATAAGGACCATGTCAATCTTACTTTATATTTCATTTATTAAGGTGCTTCACTTTTCGACTGTTTATTAAGTAAAATGTCTCTAGTTGTCAGAGAAACTGTTTATCATCAATGGTGAAATTATGATATGGTGGTGATGCAAATGTTGAACAAGATTATCAACTAAAAACACCATTTTCTTCTTTACTATGAAGTCTTTCCTCGATACACGTTTTAGTGCCTCGAGAAGAACGGTTTGAACTATTTATTTATAGCTTAGGGTGAAATTGTTAATGTTTAAGTGATTCGTTGTTTGTTTAGTGAGATAAAGGATTACCAGTTATATAAGGTAGTGGTAGTCATATCTGCTGATTACTGGTGAGCAATCGTTTATGAAACTAGAAGAACGCTTGCCATTCTTTTCAGTATGGACAAGTGATATGATAACTGATAAGTTTAAGGTTATTCAGTTTATTATTAAAGCAGTGATTGAATCTGTAATTAGCCTATTTTCTAAGAACAGTTGTGACTGAATATGAGGAAGGAAGAAACTTTCAAGTGTATAATCAAAATACAATTCAATTATAGTAATGTAGGTAGTGGACGTTTAGTATAATTATTTCATTTCTTCATTGTATTTCATGGTAATTAACATATGTCACGAAGCTCACAATAACAATAGTTCCTATTAAATGTTATTCTTGTGTAAAGTCTTTTCAAAAGTTAAACTGATTGTTTATTCGTATATATATATTTTTTCATATTTATTTCGAACACAGTTATGTTCACTTTACTTACAGCACAAAGTATTTTAATACAATACCATTATACAGTTCTGAACAGTTTTGAAATTATCTTAGATAGAAAAAAAGAAAAACACAATAAGAACAGGATATGTACACAAAAAGTATTTTCAGTTAGAAACGAATATATTTATGAAAACACAATTCATTGCATAATATGTTTATGCATTAATTTTCTTTTTGGTCATGAATTTATTGACGCCATATTTGATTCAGTATCTAGTAAACGAGTCATTCTAGTCAACGGGACACTTTTTGATTTTTTACAACAAATTAAACGATCACGATATTGTATGCATTCTTCTCGTGCAATTTTACGAAATAAAGGATTAGACGCCATGTAAATGAATGCATTCAATGTAGAATCTAAATAAATCAATAAATTGGCAATGACAGATAATGTTAAATCAATTAATGGATAATCTTGTTCTAAGTAAGGATTTAATATTTTACTGAAAAATGCTGGTGTTTCTAAAATAAAAAATGTTATACAAACAGTAAACATTAATTTATCTCCTGATGGTGCTGGTCTCTCAATTAAATCTTTTGTTAAACCATTTGAATTACGTTGTAGAACAGTTTGATTATTATTATTATTAATATTATTTTTTAAATTTGTTTGATTAGTTTCTATTTCCATTGTTTGACGTCTTAATAGATTTCTAGCAGAACGTTTTTCTTTTTCACGATGAAATTTTCGTCGTTTTGCTATAATTCTTATAATAAATGCACTTAAAACACAAACACATATAACTGGTCCACCAGATTGTACAATGAACATAACTAAGCCTAAATATAAAATTTGATATAATTTATAATTGATTAATAATGGAAAATCATTTGATACACTTCCTGAAATATAACAAACAACTATTCCACTTTCAAATATTCTTGGTATAACAATAAAACAAGCTAAAGAGAAGATAATCATTAATATATAACGTATACGTTCACGTGGAAATGCACTAGGTGTACCAATAGGTCGACATATTTGATCATAACGATATGCTGCCAATAAAACAACAGACCAATTACGTGATATTTGAAATGCAACTAACAATCTACTAGATATTGTCATAATAAAAAATGAGCATATTGTTTTAATGTAAGCATTGGTTTCAGTGTAATTTAATTCGAATTGATGTTGATAAGTGATTTGTTGATTATAATTTGTATACGTATTATTTATTGTATTGTTTATATTGAATACATTTTGTTGTGAATGAGATGATGTTGAGTTCTGGGAAAAGATTAATGCATGTATAAATAAACTTAATCCCATGCCAAGTTCAATAATTGATAATCCTTTTAATATTCTACTCATTACTGATTTTTTCCATAAACTATGATTAAATATATGAACACATAAACCATTTAATAATGTATTTAATGGACCTAATAATAAACCAATAGCTCGATAGAAACTGAATAAACCGGAAACTGGTAACGATTCCATTTCTGTGCATGTTGTACTTTTATTGATTATAAATAGGTTTAAAATAAATGGATATGATACGTCTTCACTATATTCAGTGATATTCATTATACTGTTGTGACGTAATGTATTGACAAGTTCAATCAGTATGTGTAGGTCTGTTGTGTTTTGTAAAGCTGCCTTTAAGTGAATTATCACAAAATATCATATTTCAACAACTAAAATGTCAAATGATTTCAGTATCTGAAACGAAACAAAAAAAGGTCAAGAAAGTAAAATTTGTATTAGTATAGGAAAATATTTTAAATAGATGAATAAATCAGTTAAACAGATTTACACTGTGATAGTACGTATATATGAGGTCTAAAGTGATTGAAAGTAGTCATCAAGAAGCTCTACAATGTGACATAGAACTAAGTTTTGCATATTCCTGCTGACTACTCCCAAACATCTAACACTGAAACATTGTGCGTACGACGTGGTGTCACTTAAACGTTGCAACATCGTCGATAGAATTGGTTCAGCAAACATTATTATTAAGCAAGAGATTGATAACTACTCAGGTATCAGTTCCTGAAAATATGTAGGATAATTTTTATTATAAATCATTACTACTAAACGGAAATATTTATTATCAAACTCAGATAACTTATACTATATACTTACACAACATCTCAGTATTTACAGAATAAAACATCAAGGACCTCAGTGTTAAGCATCAAATGTCAGACCGTCAAGTTATATTTGCATGACTAGTAAAGTTACGTAGCAAATATTTTGTTAAAATGTGACGTATTTTCACAGTTATTATGCGATCCATGTTACTACCAAGAACTGGTTATTTATGGTGACCGTGGTAATCCTAGGACACTACAAACTCATAGTTTTGAAAAACTGTAATAGATCCTTGAAGTACTCATCAATAATCATCAAATGAAACCCATTGTAACTGTCTGTGAAGTGAGTAACCATATGTTTGCATCTGCTTATCTGGTTAATAATTAAAAAATATATTTTGTAGTAAAATTTCTTAGCACATCTATGTAATACATTTAATATTTTCAAATGAAAATGTTGTATACGACTTCTAAAAGAAGCGGGTTCCTTCAACGAATAAAATTAATTTACTGAGTAGTTGACTTACTTAATCAGGTGTCTATTTTAGTTACGTGTTATGGATTAAAATCTAGGAAATTAGCTAAAATGTTTAGTAGCAAATCTGCATTTTGATTGTTATGAATAAACATGGGTTTATGATTGCTAAAAAACGTGATTATTTCACTTTCGGTGTTATCCGATCCCACTGTGTTGGGGATGTTAGATCCCCAAAACTCACTTGGCAAACTTGTTAATTTGTGATTTTATTGTGTAAATTTGAATTTCTTGTTTTCGCGCCAAAAGGTCCCCCTCTCACCTTCAGTTCGTGTTTCCCACTTGGTAAGACGCTAAATCTTATTGGTTCATTGTTTATTTTAGTACTCTATTTATGATATTCCAAGGACGCTTTCTGTTTTTGTATATATATACGCATGAGTTGTGTGTGATGATGTTGTCTGACAGGCTGCCTGTGGAATAAACGCTTCTTGCTGTCTTTGGACTTCTTCCTTTAGTTAGCTGGGCTGGGGCGCTGCGGAATAGCTTAGCTTCCTGTTACTGTGCCGCTGGTCTTACGTTCGTTAGTGGTTATCTAGGCGTCACTATAAACTCACGAAACCTTAGCACACTGGTAATAGAATTTGAATCAATTTTTAAAATTATATCAAATAAAACTTATTTTGTTACTACAGAAAAGGTATAGCTAGCTTCCATTCGCAACCATAAAATGAATTCATCAATATTATTATCTAAGGCGGAAAGTGTAGTTATAATTTCTTTTAGTAAACCATAAAGATACTGTAAATTTGTCAATGCTGATATCTCCACAACAACCTCCTTAATACTGTAAATTGTTCGTATAATCTACAATAAGTTACTATCTGGTGAAAAAAGCTTCAAAATAAAACACATTTTTCGAAGTTTTTCAATTGTTATTTGCTTCGAAGTGATTATTGTAATGGATTTATTCATTTAGTTTAGCTAATTCTTATTATAGCAACATGTGAAATTAAGTAAAATTTATTCGATAGTTTAAATAAACAGATAATGACACAAATTAACATAATTCATTGATGGGGAAAATATTTGTGACGTGATTATACACTAAAATTAACTAGCATAAAATCAGGAAGATAAAATTTAAAATAATTCTGAAATAGAAGACAGGGGCCTTGTCAAACTAGACATCACTATTTAACTTATAGTTCATTTCAATAAACCTAAGGTAGAAAGATAAAAAAAATGTATTTACACCACCATCTTTAAATTTGACATCACAAATTAACGTTGGTTAGACAAACAATGAAATACTGAAAGCATTGAACAGTTGTTTCTTCACTGTATGGAGCACCTCAGTAGTACATACCAATAACCATGCAAGGGAGGATCGAGCCCGGAAACTTCGGCTTTCGCTACGAATGCCTAACCTTTAGGCTATTGAGCCGATATCCAGTGAATGAAATTCAGAACTTCAGTCAATTTGTAATATAATTGTATAACCTCACCTGCTGATAGTAGTATGTAACTGTCACATGCCCTACGTGATAAGAAGATGTGACTAGTGGATTTTAATCATGTTGGACATAAGGAAAGAGAATTTCTTAGTGAAGAAGCATACAGACAACAATGAAGAGTCCAATGCTAGGACAAAACAGTTATCCGATGTTTACTCTTTTCAATCGTTGTATAACCCAAGTCAATTTGCTTTAACAAATTTCAACTTAGCAATCTCAATAACTCCTAACTATAATGTTTATACTATATATATATATATATATATATATATATATATATATATATATATTAGCGCTAGTACAAGTATAGTCCTAATTAAGAAAAGCAACTGCAGGATGTAGGGGAGTCAAATAGCTAACAGCATAACATTTATCAAATATCTTACAGTTTTTCACAGAATCTTATCTCAAAAGTAGTTAGCTTAATTTTAAAGGGAATGGATCAAATCATGTAGAAAGGCGACTAATTGTTAAGTTAATACGTGTTGTTTCAACAAAAACTGAATCAAAATAACTAAATATCCCGTGGCTACCTAATAAAACATTCCGAAATTGATATCTCGATATTTTTTTTACATGGTTTAATTCAGCCTGGATTTTACACCAAATCGATTCAACTGTATAGTTTTGAAATTAAGATTTCTGTAAACACTTTTAACTAATTACTTAAGATCAGTAAGTGAGATATTTTTTTATGTAATTATTACACAAGTTTAGAAAAGTTTCAAAGGGTGACTTAAAAGGAAGTAGATGCATGAGCAAAGAATGTTCTTCAAAAAAATTCTTGTCAGTTCCAACATTTATAAGCCCACATTATTAATTAATTCAAGAAAACAGTCAAGCTCAAAACTTTTACAACTTACCGTCAAAACCGATTAAACTCCAAGTTACTCGAACCAAAAGAAGAAATAACCGTTCGAATTAGAGCTTTACGTTCAAGCGAACTAAGTCTAGAATCATTTTTACCTTGGCGAACATTAGGTCATATAAGTCACAAGCCATTTTAAAGAGAAGTGACCTAATTCATCGGATGTGTATGTCAACTTCCGTATCTGTATCTTCATAGCTTAAATTTATCTTATATAAATTTTATTGTTATTATTGCTTTTATATCGCTGTGACAAAACTTCTGACATTAATATTGTTATGATTACCGCTCGTTTCGTAAAAGTATCAAAACTCTGATGAATAATCACCTACTCCCCCCCCACTACATATTTTACTTCTCATTTTATTTTATACGCTACTCAGTCTCTAACCGAGCGTTTGTATTGATTAACATTCACAAAGTTTGATTATTTTATCCAATGGTAGTTACTGACACAATTTCAATTGACGTATAAACTTATTGAGGTTGGCTTACTACTTACTAGACATTTTGATGAAAATCAGTTTACTTTTTTAACAATCCTAAATGTATTTCGTGTAATCTAATTTAAAAGCTATTTCTGCTTTAAACTCAGTTATTGATTATATCCCTTATTAATTAAGTTAAATTTATAAATGTCGAAAATGACAAAAACTTATCAAATAACATATTCATCGGTCATATTTCTTTGTTTTAATAAGAATAACATTTAACAGTGTTAAAAAGAGGTTATGTGAATCACAACTATGAGTGGCACTAATTTAGTTAAAGAAATGCGGTACATACGTCAGTTGTTTGTGATTACTAAATAATATTTGTTATGTATTAAGCCACTTTTAAAAGACATTTTGGTATATCGTAAATTAAAATCACACAAATATATCTGATCTCATCAACATTTAAATAACTATGAATGAGATCACATTATCATAGTTAGCAACTTCAAAGGAGAAAGTTGACATTTTCACTTAGTATTGAAAGTAAGAAATACTAGTATGTGTGTGTGTGTGTAAGTAAGGAACTAGTTTTTGTTCATATTTCGCTAAGACCATGAAACTAAATCGAAATTTCTAACTAATTGTACCCCATGGTTGATATGTAAATACTGACCAACACTTATGTGCAAACTTCAACTAGAATATTATATTTTCTATTGGTGTATATTAATTACCTGATATATTAGTATATTTTTGGAAAGAAAATTTCTTCGTCAATCACTCCTAGTTTAAAACTCTTTCAATTCTACAACACAAAAACACTAATTATCAAGATGTAGTACAATTTAGGGAAAATGTGCTTGTGTTGTAAGTTATTTTTTGGTGTTAATGACTACAACTCTACAGGATATAATGTTGGATTGGTCATGTGAGGAACACGTGCTACACAGTTTAAATAAAGTTAGATTACACGACAGTAAAATGAATGGCATTATCTAATAATTCTTAATTAAAGGTTTTTCTTTCAAATTGTCATGAATAATTGACATATTCTAATTAACTAATGAATAAGTACTTTTAATCATAGATCTTTATGTATCTTTCATGATTGAATAAATGTCAGAGTTGATACGTGTAAGCGCTTTATTTGACAACTTTTCTGATGATAATCTAAATTCTAGTTGTTCTTTCTTTACACAATAATATCACTTGATTAAGTATCATTTGATCTGCTAAGCTATAGATAGCATTTAACTCAATACATAAATAAGCTGTTATTCATGACTTAATGACTTCATGTGAGTAACATTTATTAAGAGTTAGTTATTTGGAGCACTTTTATTACATAAGTTTTGTCTTTGAAAAATTCCATGAATGAGGGATGAAAATACTGTGTACAGGTATGTGTAATACGTTAATAGACCAGAACCATATACATAAGGATAAGTGTGTTCATGAAACTCATCCACTTTTCTATTCATAGCGCGATATAGCAAAATTAAGTAACAACGACATAGATTCTTATTTAAGCTACCTAATAATTGTTCATTATATGTATATAAACTTAATGGAACATATGAAAATTTCTTTAAAACTTATGTTTTATTTATATGTAACAAAATTCTTAGAATCATTGTACATGGCGTCTATATATAATTGGTAAAAATTATAACTTTCTCATAATCCTGAATATACAGTTACATATTCCGTTTACGGCAATGAAATTGATGAAAGAGAGGTTGATGCAACTCAAAAAAATTACGGTATGGCTTTGAAAATCACTTTATTTTTGAGCTAGTGATACTGTTGAGCTACTTAAAATGTATTAGGTGAATCATTTTTTTATATATATCAAGGTGGCTGAACGACGAATACCTAAAATATTAGATAACTACATGGTAGTGAACATTTTTTGGTAATGTGTAATGAATCTATCTTCAAAGTAAATATAACTAACGAGCATTAAAGTCTTTAAATTGCGAGTAATCTAAATAGACATTAATCACATGAAACAATAACTTTAGTTCTTATACTGTTATAACATAATCGACCAGACGAAATCATTAAATGAATAGCATGGGTCAAGTGATATATACTTAGTCGTTCAACATCTGATTCCCACCTAAGCTAATATATCCAATCGCCTATAGAGAGTTAAACTTCGCAGTCCTGCATGATAATGACTTCGGCATGGAATTAAGATTAATCCAAATCTCCAACGAACTGACCGATTCAATGTAATAATATAAAAATTCTAGGTAACTGTCCATCGATCAGTGCTAGGCTTTAAGAGGAAACAATTAATTACATTCAAGGTTTTTGCTTCCTGTAGCTTATAGCCACTATAAATCAACTTTGATAAGGTGTGTACTGATTTTTATTTTATTCTTTTTAAATAGTGAAGTGATATAGTTGTTATGTCGTTACCTAAGTCACTTTGTACAACAATCCTCACTGTGATTGTAATATTTACAAACTCACATAGAAGATTAATAATTCATCATATCACTTAAATAAACATTACAAATTGATTAAAAATGTCATAGACTGGTTGTGTAGAACATTTTCCTACAAATATGACTACTTGAACACTTAAGACATTCATCGACAAATTACTGACTAATTGGAGTGAAGAAAAATACTCTAAGAACTATCCACAATGAACAGTGAGTATTATTTCAACATAAATGTAACTTGATGTATCGTCATACATTCAGAGCAAAAGTCATCTATTTGAACCACTGCATAATATAAATGAATTAAAGTCTTATTGATTTCGATAGAGCATCTTGAAAACTTGACGAAAGAGTAAATTTACGTAATGATTAAGAAATCCCAATAGTTAATACCACTTTACAGAAAACTTATATTTTTTAAATCTAGATATAATACTATGGAACTTTTCCAACAGTTTGATAGATTCATAATAATATAATTTATATGTTGAATTATAAACTAGAAGATGAAAGATTCTTATTTATAAATTTTAAAATTAAAACAAATTTATACGAATATATGTCAACCATATTTCATAACTTATCACAGCAAAACATTAATTAGTACTGACAATGTTATTTTCTCAAAGTCATTGATATTGACCTTAAAATCTTTCTCACTCATAAAAAAAATAAGTTCAATTTTGTGTTTTACTTGAAGTGTCTCAGTTCAATAGTAGTTAGTTCATTAAAACAAACTGTCAAATGTTATACATAAAACCAAGTACTAGTTATATGATACTTTTTTTTAAAAGAACACCTATTTTGTAATTACTATCATTTTAGACATTTGAATATTTTCATATAGGATCTATCAGTTAGAATACGTTCTGGTAAAAAAAAATGAATGAATTTTAGCTGTAATCTTTAAATCCTTTCATTAAAATATTTATGTCAAAAGTAGGGTTAACCAAATAGTTGTTTCTACATTTGTTTTCATATACTGAATTCATAATTAATACTTTTCATAAATATAATTATCTAGAGGGATAGTAAAAGATATAAATTATATCCTTCTGCATCAAATTAGTTAGTAATAAATCATATTTAGATAAAACAATTTGTCCCTTTGATATATTTCGATAATGCAGTAAGAAGACGAAGTTTATCAGAGCTATACAATATATTGGCTTATTACACTTCGAACAATCTGATCACAAATAGACTTGTTAAAGCATTTATATATGAAAAAGTATATGCCAAGGAAACAAGGATAATTAGGAGAACAATGTGGATCACAGTCTATCAGGATAGGTTGAGTGAAAGTATAAATTGTTTTGGAACACACAAGGAAGGTTCTAACTTCCGCATAGATAAGGCTTCAACAAAACTAAGCACTGTTATACAACCCCACAACAAAATGATTTGTTATCAATTATGTTGCCTGTCTCAACTAAGTGTTTGGCAATAAACGATAAGGCTTGTTTAATCTGCATCTTTATTTTATCATTTGTTTCTAGAGCCATTCAGGTTTGTGTTCAGTTGCCCTTACGTGAAGATCATGATCGCTCTTCCCTTTGTGTGTGCGCCCACACATACAAGTAAACGGATAGACCCATTGGGATGTGTTGCATGCGTTTGCATGCTGTTTAAGTTTGTTTTGAAATAATGCCCTAGACTTTTCAATTACAACTACCTTAGCGAAATAAAATGTCTTGTTAACAATTGATTCAAGACGTTGTTTAGACACAAGTCTATTTAAGTCACCTCTGAATGGTAAGGTGATATAGACTAGATGTTTAGGTGTTAGAGAAAATACAGTAGGTTACACCATACTGCCACATTTCCATCCAAATGTGAACGTTTTCGAATATCAGTTCAAAATTAGCCTTTCTATCAACAGATTTTCATTTTCTTCAATCGTATCATTAGTACAAATACGATTGATCCCATTCAATATACCTTTTGACAAATCTTTTACATACTTCCCCGGACAATAGCAATAAAAACTGATATACTGCCCTGTCCATGTAGATTTTCTGTAGATAGAACGTTTGATTGAGTCATCCTCCTTCTCTCCTAATGATTAATATATCAAGGATAGTTGGCTGTTCTTCTCCTCTTCACAGGACAAACTTACATGATTTTAGATAGTGTTCGTTTTACATAGTAAACTGTTTACATCATCCATTTTCTTGCAAATAACTAGGATATCGTCGACATATCACCTGTAAACACAAATCTCCACTTCACATGTGTCATATACACATCAGCTAACAATGGTCCTGAAGGACTATCCATATCAACGTCATCAATCTAACGAAAACATTCACCCTTAAATGTGAACTGGACTTTATCTGTACATATTAATATCGAATCTTTACGAGTTGTAAGAGGGATAGACAGTGAAAGACGACTTGACAAGGTATTGTCAAATATATCATATATCAACTTTTCACAACTCACCTCCCACCAATACCTTCAATTTAAACAACTCTATATTCCTTTAATTTTCAAATTATACCATGTTGTGAAAAATGCAGTATTTCTAAACGTAGTTACAGATACCTTGAAGATAGTTATATTTAGTTTCGACTAATGATGAGCTCTTATTATGCAATGCATTTATACTATATTAATATGAAAAAGTATAGTCTAGTGCAAAAATGTCTTGTTGATACAAAGTATGCGTATCGAAAAAAGTTAATAACTTAAATGTTGGTATGGTACCACTGAAAAGCTGTAAGTACTGGACAGCTGTTTCGTCTTAGTATGGGACCTTGCATCAGTGTGCACCATAGATTCTACTCCAGGAGAGTCAGGTTGTCAAACACTTAACCCTCTACGTTGCTGGACTGGTATTAATTGATAGAACTCCCACGTTCATCAATTTTGTGACACCGTCATGGTCATGATATTCTACTAACATCGGTCTTTGATGAATTCAATCAACAATAACTCAATACCAACCTTCACAAACCATGTCAATTCTATTAATAGCATACATTGAATAGATTGATTTACATTAATTGAGAACTTGTTCCACACAAATCTTACTAGATATAACGATTTATGTAAATTAAAGTAAAATAATTTGTCTAAATGATGATTCTATAATGCCTAAGGCATTTAACAATAAACATCTAGCAGTGCACACCCACGACCCCGTCGGGGATCGAACCCAGGACCCTCTGGCTCTACTACGAGAGCCTTACCATAGGATCACTGAGTCGGCTCTTAACGGTTGATATTTCTAATTCAGTCAATTCGTGATACGTTTGCACGACCTCATCCATTGTCATCGGTGGGTAACTGCCTCAAACCCGACACGATTGAACCCCATCGGTCACATCTTCACACTAGAACTCCAGGAATTACCTTATGTAGCTAGTCACTAGTGAGCTGGTACGGTTGTCTGATTCAAATCATTTCGTGATATCAAGATTAAAAAATAAACCTTTAGTTCGTTTTAAGTTAGTTTTGTTTGTTGTTATCAAATTTACAATCGCATTAATGTGATCAATCGGTTGAAAACTAATATATTCTAGACCTGATTCCTGTATGCTATTTTATCACAATTTACTTATTTTGATGTAAGTGTTTTTGACATCACTCTATGGTGTTATTTTTCAAGCTGAAAAGAGAAAATATTTTGTTTATGAAGTGTAGGGGGGGGGGAGTGGATGAGAGGAGGGTGATTATAAGATTGTTAAATATTTTCATTCATAAACAAAATTTGATAAACAAACTCTGTAGGCTTAGTGATATGAACAGAGATCTAATAAATAAATCAATTTTCTTTTTCTATTGGATTATCATAATCTGTTTATCATATTTTTATTTTACATGTTCTGAAAGTGATTTAACGTCAGATCATGTAAGATTTACTTAGAAACATTGAACACTGTTTTTTTTATTTTTTAAGAAAAATATTTTATTACCAATCTATCAAATAAAATGTGTTTACTTTATTACAAGTGCCAAACACACTATGGATGATTAATAAGTAACTGTAATAAGAATAGAATAAATTGTATTTTGTTTGATAATGATTCCTTGTTGTGTGGTCTATTCATTTTGTATTTACAAAATGAAATGAAAACATTGTATATTCAACAATAAACTTGATATATTGATTAAATGTCTCAGATTAATCTCCCAGTATTCTAAAAATCATAACATGTATTATATGATGTATATTATTAGATAGATATTAGATATATTAGATAGATATTATCCTCTTAGTTTAATCGTTATTGATAAACTGAATTTATGAAAAAAAATAGGACTGGTAATGTTTTACGTTTAAATTTCCATGAAATCCAACTTCAAGAAATAATTAATTCTTTAAAACAACTATATCAATGTACAACATCGAATGACTGTATTTTTTTAACTTTCATAATTTGTCATCAATTATGTTACTTCAGTAACTGTTACATTAATAATGTGAATCAAGAAATGTCAATGAAGTATTATTTGGTGTTTCATCTATATTCAGTATAGATTGTAGAAGTAATTTTTAAAAAAAGTAAAAGTGGTCAATCTTGGTAAAGTTTTTTGCTGTGACTTAGGTGGTTTAATTATAATTTCTAATCTGTAATTTGTGTTAGTTATGTAGCATAGAAAAACAATGAATGAGTCAAAATCAAACCACTCAGCTTATGAAATTCAAGTCTATCAAAACTATTGGCCTGATCTATGAACCTTTTCAACCTTAACAAAACAGTCATTCATTTGCTAATTATGTATATTACAGCTGCTATTTTCAATTATTCTGTTTATTATATTTTAATGAGTTAAAGGTACACAATGTATGTTATTAATTTCAATTCACTGAATTCTTCACAGACTAATGTTAGCAGTGGATTAGTCAAAATTACGAAGAACTGGACAGCTGTTTCGTCCCAGTCTCGATTTTCTCATCAGTGCGTAATGTTTATAAATGAATAGATTCATTAGTCATAAACAATGTTAACTAAATAAACTATTTGGAACGGCTAAGTAAATTGAAATCTTCGATTCTAAGCTTACATATTTAATTCGAATATTTATATTAGAGAGTGAAACTGAGTAGTTTGTTTATAGAAATTACGACACAGTACTGTCAGTTTTCTATTAACTAAAAGGAAATGTAGCGGAAATACGGTTCACTATGGAAACATGTTACTAAACTATTTCACTAATTTAGAACAAAATGATATTTTCATTTTCTTCAAGTAATATTGAAATCTTCAGAAGCAAACTGTTACCATTGATTTTCCCAAAAAGCATACGTTTAATTATTTTAACTGTAATGCATAATCTGTGGTTTTTTATTATCGTTAAATTCATTAGGGAAAATACCATCTTTTCATTGGTTATTAAACTGATCCTCATTAAAGCTTTCCATATTAAGGTTAGTCGTCTACTTAAATTGAACTATATATCCGATGAGCTTTTTTAAAATAATTTACATGGTTACTTGTACAAATTTTCATGATGGTAAGTAGTTCTAATTAAATTTTGTTAGGCTAGTATTCATTTGTAATATGAAACACGGAATTTTTAGGTGAGTTAAATTTTATTATCTAAAAATGTGTAAATGAATTTCTTTGGGAAGTTTACTGTTTGTATTCGTCACAAACTGACCTCTGTTAAGCACAAAAGAATGCTATGAAACATTAGATAACTAATTTGTTTTATAACGAGACTTTTGGTATGTGTACAACCTTGATTCATTCAGAAAATTGGACACTTAACGTTCAAGTTTAGCGACGAACATTTAATTGTCGTCGCTACCCTACAGCTGTATTCTTGTAGACCTTTCACTTCAATCAAATTGTGAAACTAATATTGCTTAGTAGTTTTTAAACTTTATATTATGCAACTATTATCACCGGAAATTCATTGGTTACATCATTATGTAAAATGGATAGAAGGCCGGGGGGGGTAGGAGAGACTACTCAATGTCTAGTAATTTTCACTTTTCTTGTTAACGTCCGTATTAGTGATTAAAGTATACTAAGTATAAAACTATCTAACTTCAATTAGATCAGTTTGTATTCTGTAAATGTTCCCATATTTAGCTACATTTTATCAAGTAAATTTCATGTATACAAAATAAAATTAACTGTAAATTCACCCTGAAAACATTTTACGATAAATTTTTGCTAAAAGTAATCATATTTTTTTGTTACAAATTCAAAATTAAAATAAATAGTGAATTTAGTTGATTGAATATATTACAGATTGATGTTGGTAGGGTACCATCGAAAACCGGGGAGCACTGGACAACTGTTTTGTTCCAGTGTGAAGCTCCTCAACAATGAGCACCCCAGATTCTTCACCAGGGGATTCTGGTTGGTGAACACCTAACCCTTTGCACCATAGGGTCGGCATTCAATCGTAGAATTTTCACTTACATCAATTTGTGATATATAGCGCGACGATTATTCATTGTCATTGATGATCACTGTCTAACTCTCGACAAGTGTGAATTCCACCAGTCACAAATAATAATAATTTGTTTTGTAGGGAAACAAAGTATGTCTTTTATAATAGTTTTTATATTGTTTCTGCTTAAATGTTATTGGCTAATTATTAACTAAGTGTTTATATGATCAGAGATATCATTTCCAAAATCAATAAAGATAATTTTACGTTTTCAAATTTAAATATTGTTCTTTTGTACTTGGCAGATTATTTATATTTTATAATTTAAACAAAAGAATTTAGGTAATCGCTAGATAGTAATTCCTACAAATGTTATATAACATGAAAATGGATGAAAACTCATCAGTTTTTAGTATACTTTAAATATAGTATGAGAATTATAGTATATGAAGACAGCTGTAGTGAATGGAGCCGAAACCTGGAGAACTACGGAAAGCATCCTTCAAAAACACACACGGAGTTATAAACAGCTGTCTAAACGAAGTTCTTTGAATCCATTGATCACATTATCAGTAGCAATCTAGTTTGACAGTGAACAAACCAACCAATATCCAGGTGAGGAAGAAATTCGGAAAAGACTCTGGTAGTAAATAGACTTCACATTGAAGAGATCATCAAATTGCGTCACAACGCAAGCAGTAACTTGAAATCCTCTAGACCATAGAACACACTGCATTTGGAGTTGAAGGTAGATATGAAGAGGATGAACAGCACGTGGGAATAACTGAAATGGAAAGCCTAGAACAGAATTGGTTGCAGAATGATAATCAGTGGCTTATGCTCCACGTGAAGCAATAGACATTGGTTGTTATGATGGGTTTTTGTCTCCTACACATCACCAAAGTCACAGGGATTCGAGATAGCAACCACAGTTTGCGTCCAAAAGAAATGTGTAGTACACCTACCTCTTTCATGACCTTATAAGACTTGCCGAATTCATTGCAACTCTAATTGTTTGTTTGTTCTTACTCCATCCCTTTCATACCTTCACTGTTCTCTATTCAATTGACTATATTACTTTCATACTTGTTTTGAACAATTATTATCATTATTTGTTGTTTTAACAAGTTTAGTTTAACATGCCTTGACCTACACCCAACTCACAACTGTTCATAGCCATCTCATGTTGAAATATGTAATCATGTTGTTGTCACTAATCTGACCACTATTACTTTCGATTTGTACCTTTAACCTGTTTCATTTATATCACTGACTCACAAATAGCTTACTTTGTTTTTATAATTTTCATATTCGCGCATAAATATTATTGCATATTAAAGTAAAGCTTGGTAAGGGCCTAATTAAAAACAATGTTGTTCGCTGATATGCATCGTTCTGATGAAAATAGTATTTCAAAGTTGGGATTAATAATACAAACAAAATAAAACAAATTAGAACTTAACGAGATTAGAAAATTGGAAATATTAAACAGTCATATTTCCATATTGTGTGAATGAGTACTATTCCATTTATAGTGCCTGTAGACTATTACTATATGGCAACGATGTGCAATTTATTGCTTAGTGTTAGGTAAAGATTAAGATAATTGAAAATACGTGATGAGAATTTTCAAAAGAAGTTCTATACTTTACGATTAGAGATAAAATTATTTCATTGTATATTTGCATGAACCAAACTTAGAAATAATCGTTGTTAAGTGACTCTTATTTAAGAAACTACAAGTTAATTGAAAAGTGGATATACTGACCAGGTGTATATGAACCCCCAATTTTTGTACATTACGTAACAGACATATTTAAAAATCATATGATTACTGGTTACGTCATTCCATTTATCCTCACTTTTTTTTTAATTTGTACTCAAATCAAAATAAAATTTAGTTTTATGCTAATTTTTTATTCTAACAATTTTGAAATTTTTTCATAATTATCTGTCAATTGAATTAAATCAGTAAAAAAGTGTCTATTAACTTGTTACTACACTGAAAAATTTAATTCAGACAGATTAGAGACAAAATAAATTAGACAATTTAGGCAACAAAAAATATACTACAGATTTAGTAGAATGAACTGAATTCCACTTGCCAGTCACAATACAAATTAAATGATACTACAGATTTGTTTTAACTTTTCAATGAGATAAACACACACATTAAAATAAATTGCATTCCATCAGAGGTAAAATGAATAGTTGTGTCTGCTTTCAATATTACTATGGTGACATATTAGTGATTGCAGACGTATTTATGTTCATCATGACTATGAGAAATTAGTAAAGTAATTTGATATATTCTGTGTTGTTGTAAGTAAACACTGTACAATATTTGAAAACCTTAGTGATGATTTGTTTAATTTAAGAGTAACTTCTTCAGTAGGATCAACATTGATTAGAGTACACTTAAATTAAAATGGATAATGGATAGCTGATTCCTTATAGATTTTTAAGAATGTGCACTGCAATTACGACCCCACTAGAAATCAAATCCAAAACCTTAATAAGACATTAAAAGTACTTTATAATTGTTCTATTGATTTTGAATCTGATGAATCACAGCTGTAACCTTATTCAGTCAGTGAAATATCACTTCGATCCTTCATTGTCATTACTAACAACATTATCACTGTCTAAAGCGTGGAACTCAAACACCACTTAGTGCTAAAACCATAATAACTCATTTCAAAGAATACTACTTACGAGTGCATGAATATTACTGTTGTGATCAGTAGAAGAGTAAAATAGCTCTTAAGTGTCGAAATTGATCTTTTCTGTTTCCATTTGAGCTGGCTGCATGAAATCTTGTGATAAACAAGAAGTCTTTGTATTGTTTGTTTATAGATAGTAATAAACAGTTAATAAATTTATTTTAAATAATTTAACCTACTGAATACTTTCATTCATTTAATTATAATGTTTGCATAATCAGTTATTTTTATCAAGTTTAATTTTTGTGATAATTTGAATGTCTGTTTCCTCTCGACCTTCACTGACTAAACTATATCAAATCTTCGTTTAATCATTTTGTTCTTCTTAACTTTTTACCATTTAAACTAGTATCTATGGCATCAACTTTATACAGTGATGATTTTACGCGCAATGTAATCTTTGAAACATTTTTTTATGACTTTTGTATCTTCGAAATGACAAATACTCACAAGAACCATTCCTTTTGTGCAAACAATAAACTTTTTGATTTTCCTAGTCGATATTAATCTCAGGTTGCATATCATTTATGAGCTTTGGACACAAGCTTATAAACTTTGTTGAAAGAACCAATACGTTATGAAATCTTGTAGCATACCATTTATTTTGAGCTATTATGGCTGATTTAGAAACATAAGTGATCTGCTTAGAACACAGCGATCCTAGAAAGGTCCATATTATATCTTATAAAATAGAAAATTTCAGATGTCATCCAGTTAGTAGATTAGGTTTATTCTCTACCTGTTACAAGTAAACTTTCATCTTCTTTATTTGCTGCCCGCAAATTACAATGACTAGGATAGAGATAGTTATTACTCAATAGCTTCATTTGGTTGATTTCGTGTTTAGCATAATTCTGTTCAAGGTATAAAAATAAACTAACAGAGTAAAGATATACATGTGATGATTATCTAATTGTGATTACTCAAAATCGTTAAACTGTTTATTTCTGTCTCCTTCTAAGAAATTAAAGCTTATCAAATTTCAATGGTTAGTTCATCAACATCCCACTAGTATTTTCTAATACCAACAATCATTCTCTCTAGACTCTAATCTATTGTACAACTTCAGAATAAGTGAATTTATTAAGTACTATCACTGACGTATCCAGGTGAGTATGTTTTTGTTAATAATCTAGGATACATAATTACTGATAAAATGTAGTCTGATTAAACATACTGACAATTCAAGATCATTATAGGTAATAGGTTGGATATAATTTTATCACTGTATACAAGGATGTAAAAAAAAAGAGACATTTTGCATAGTTTTTGAGTAAGTAACCATCCAAACCAGAGGATATACTGTGTTTACATTTCTTCTGCGAATCAATACGTGTACTTCTGTTTAACATATCATATTTTATAATAATAAATCACTGTTCAGTTTGTGAACAGATATCTATGTGATGCTAATAAGACGCTACTTTTGGAGAACCCATGTCAGATTTTAATAACTGAGCAATTTCGCAGAACCTAACTTCGAAATATTTAATCGATTGCATTCAACTGAAAAACAGTGCGTAATTTTTAGCATAATAATAAAATAACTTTGTCGAATGACCTCAAATAGAAATATGGAATAAAGTGATACTTGTTGCATACATTCAGCAAACGAACTTCATCATGACTATTAAAAAGAAGTTACAAAGGTTGGTTGAAATTCCATGATTGTATTTCAAAGAATCATTTAATGTACTCCGATCGCACACTTATTAAACATTTAATTCTATTCCCTTTTTATCACGCCTCCACCCATCCTCGATCACCTACCTTAACCATTTATTTGACCCACTGAATGTTACTATACCATTTTCAACCAATAGATTAGAACGAACTAATTATGTATATGCTACCCCAACTTCCTATCAACAATGTCTTGTTAAATATTCACACTACTATTCTAATTGTGTGCGCTTTGTTTTGTCTGTATATATGTACAAATAATTGCATGAAATATAGTCAGATTTTTTTCTTGTAGACTGGGTAACTCTTTTAACTTGGGGCTAGATAGTTCAGGGTAGATTTAATGACATTAAAAATATCTAATTATAAGTAAAGTTTGCGAATCGTTTGATTGCCTATTAAGGTTATAGATCGATTAGCTAGACTAGATTTCATTATTTTATACTTGTTCAACTTACAGATATGCATCCATAACAAGAAAGTTTATTTAATTAATACTGAATAAAAATTTTTCTGTTATCCTTGAAAATGAAACTCAGTCAATTTTATGACATTTATCAACAACTAATAATAAAATTTATGCATACCAAGATATAAATCGTCATTATTGACTTCTAGTTAAAAAAAGGCTACGTCTTAAATTAATTTAAATTTGTAGGGCAATAAATCAAACTTTAAGTATCATTACAAGGTAAACAGATTTTGTTTAGTTATGCGTGATTTAAGAGTTTTGACTAAATTAAGCTTATTTTTTTTAGTAACAACAACAAAAACATACCATACAAGTTGATTTCCCCTATAAATAATAATGAAATAATATAAATTTTAAGCGAAATTCATGAATTGAGTACAAAAGGCAAAACTAGTTATACATTTACAGTTTAACTTAGTATTGTTTCCATCTCAAATTTTAACTAAATAAAAGTATTAACGATTTCATTAAAGTACGCTTATTGTATGCTTCCTTAAATTGTATAAATATATCGTACTACATCATAAACTGTTTTATTTATGAAATACTTAAGGTCCTTATATTCACTTCATGAAACTCTTGAAATAACCTAGTGATAAATCCATTTTATAAACGATGATCTTTAAGCAATAATATACTATTTTACATCATATATCAATTAACATTTAGTTCATTTAATGAGCATCTGACACCATACTTAGTAAAATATGAAAAAGTGAGACAATTACGAAAAATTCGTCAGAATAATTTTGGAAGTATTTGTATTCAACTGTGGACGCAGTTTACTGTATAGATACTCAAAACCCTTTTTTATGATCATTTGATGCTGTGTACTTTGAACAGAATGGTTTCATCTTGAAACTTTCATTGTATATCAAGAAAACATTATGAAAATTATGTGGAATTTAAAATCTTTCACCACAAGTGACTAACATCAACATTCTGCTAAGAAGGATTTTATTTGGTTTACGTTCAAAATTATGTTGTTATTATTTGTAAATTCATTTTGATTTACTTTGAATTTTATTAAAAGCTTTGTGATTAAAAAACTCACCTTAGAGGAAAAAAATATCCTTATATTCTTCAATCTAATCAGCATTTCTTCTTCGTTATCAAAATTCCATGGTTTACACTGATATTAGAATAACTACAAAATGCACTTATGTTAAAGGAAAGATTACTTAAGTAGTATGAGTGAAAATCTTATTTTAACCCAGAATTATTTTTTTTTCTTTGAGTAGTTCATCAACTATTCTCCTTCATGATTTATAAACTTAGTCGAGAAGTAAGCAGTTTAACAAAAAACATACATTAGTTGAAGTAAATTATTAATCATAGAAAAATTCACAATATCAAGGTATCTTTAGTATGCCTTACAAAGCGAAAAAGCACTTGTACATTTAATTTTATAAACATTCCTTAAGTACAAATGTAATGGCGTAAAATACGATTCAGCATTTCTACTGATATAATGAGTAAGCTATACACTAATTACGTAATTGTAACTGAAGTTGACAATTTATTTAGATTTTTTTAAGTAATATGTGTTACACAGTATGTGTATTTATGAACAAATATAGTAAACTCTAAACTTTATCTCACTAAATATTATGTTACCTGTAAGCAAAGTTTAATAGATTTTGTTATAATTTGCTTGTCATTATTCACATTAAGGTTAGTTTACTTGGACAATGTAAACAAACAAGGTTGATAAATAATAAATAAATAAACCAATTTGGTCAAATTAGAAGCCTAATAACAATTTAATTCAATGGCTACAATGGATCATTGAAATAATTCAGTTACATGAGTAATCAATATGTAAACGAAACAACAGTAGTATAAAAGTTGTAGATAAGCCTAAACAAAGTGTCATTTTCTATGTTTTTAAATCATTTTTCTATTAATTTTGTTAATATACTGTATGTATTTTAGGCAAACGTAAAACGCCTTACGGAGGGATATACATTTGATGGTCATGTGTTCTGTACGCTTGACAAGTTTATGGTAAAACTTTGCTGTCATAATGGACAACATCATTAAAACTTCTAAATTAAAAAGTTGCTATCGAAATTGTTCATCTTTGTTAGGAAACACTTTATGCAAAGATTCAAAAGATTTTATGAAATAAAGAAAATCACAGTGTTATACACACAAATGAGAGTAAAAATTTTATTGATATAAGAAAAGGTAGACTTACTTCCTAGGTATTTCTTTAATATTCAAGCTTAAACTTATAATAATATTCTACATTAATATGATTGGATTAAACCTAATGAATACACAACACCGCACTTTCTTGTTACTAGGTAAATTTATAAAAAGATAAATAGTGGAATATATGATAATCACTATTAAAATAAATTTTCCTCTTCAATATTACTTAAACAGTCAAAGAGATGTAAAATAAAGCACCATAAAGACTACTTAAATTCATACATTTTATGCAATCATCAACAAATTGGAATATGTGACAGTCTACTGGGTGGAGATACATACCATTTTATTGGTTAACAGATAAAATGTCTTTGTACTTAAATTATTTTCTCTCGAATCTCATGTAAGCGAAAGTATTTCACAAAACCAATTCTTTATTGAGTACTGTTCTCCATTTAAGACAAATATTGGCTACTTTTAAAATGTTATAATTAAATACATTCTACCTACTGGTTTAACTTATTCGGTTTACGGATAATGTATAGTGTCTTTATTCTGGACCACATAGTATCTATCTATATACCAACGTATACTGAAAGGATTCCAAGAACTTTCAATTTTCATGTTTGTATGTGACGTTAAGTAACACTACACAATTACTTGAAGTGTAATCGACGAAGTGTAATACGAAATTTAGTTATAGTGATAGGCATTTGAGTACTCTATTCATAAAATCTCTAGGTACTCCAAGTAGATTCATAAACAGTTTTATATTTTAAAAGCTACTAATTAAATAACTTTTTGAATAGTAGTATTTTTGTAAATTATATTTTACTTAAAACCTTACTTTAGTTACAGTTTATCCTCAACCGTTCTATCAGACTAGAACGAAACCACCTACTACATTAGTATAACCAATTTTGTACAGAGGAATAATCTTAGTAACCTGATTGATTGAAATTAAAATTGTTTCTGGATGCTTCATAAAATACAGATGTGTGGCTTATTGTTTTAATAGGCGGAGGTTTCATGTCATTCTGAATAGTATCATCGATGTTTATTTTAAGCTAAATAACTATTTTGACCTGTTCACAGAATTAATTACTAGGTAAACTTGTGAATGCAACTAGATGGAAGCAATATTGTCCGTAATAATTTAATACTTGTGGAAAAATCAAGGTTTTCACTTTGACTTGAAGTAAATACTGATACTCTTGTCCAGAAATATAACAAAATATCCTCAACTAATCCTCCTGGCTAAGAAAACGCAATCAAAATATTACATAAATGTCTTTTAAACTAGATAAAAAAAAGTTATGTTACACTATGATGAGGACGGTAAACAAATCTTATATTTATGTCTACCTAAAAGTAGGTTAACTTCAGATTTTTGTTTTCGATTGTATATCACTCATAAAATCTAGACGTGTACGACTTCAGTTCCAAAAACCAGACTATGAAGTTAAGCTTAACTGAATAGACAATGTGATTGTTATGAGTTTGTGTAAGTTTCACTTCGACTAACGCTACAGTTAACACAGTGATAGTTTGTTTTCATAACGAAAAAATATGCATAATAAATTTCTCTATAGATAGTTACTTTATGCTTTAATCAGAAAGACATCACGTTCAACTAAATTCAACTTCATAAAAGCTCATTTGTATGTCTAGGAGAATATATAATTGCTGATATCTTTTATCTCACCCTCCCAAAAAGTCTAAAATTAGTTGTTCCTGTTGTACATTATAAGATTTAAGGAAATATATTGAGTATCCAAGGCTAAATTTTTAGCATTAAGTTTATCAGGAATGAATTAAATTTATAGCCTATGAAAACTATAAATTTTTTTACATTTGCATATTTATTTAGATTTTATTACAGTTTATTGGGTGGGTGGAGAGTTAGCCAAATGATTTTATGAAGAAAAATAAACATAAAAATTAAAAATTCTGTTCATTATAATATATGTTAAATGGATACCATTAGTTACTACCTCCTAGATTTATTAGTCATGATAAAATTAAAATGTACATAGAAACATTGAAACATTATCATTTTTTATTTATATAATAATGCATAATAAGTACATATAATAAAATCATAACAAATTTTTTAGTTCATTTATGATATATACATATAATAAGGTACTTATTAAGCCTAAATATGATGAACAATACTTCACTTAGTATATTTCACACATCTACCTATTTGAGGCAGTTAACCATAGATTAAGTTTAACATCTTTACAATAAGTAAATAATTTTAGTGATTTTAACATTTTTACAAGACTTATTTCTATTGTAACTAAATTTTTAAATGTTCCATTTTCTAAAATTGCAGTAATGTACCTGAGGTATGATTCTCTGTTGATGAACTATCTTAAATGTATGGTAATACTGAACAGTCACAGAACTGGTCACATATCGATATTGTTAGAGTACCAATGAAAACCAGTTAGCACTAGATAGCTATTTTGTTCGAGACTCCACAGCAGTGCTCACCCTAGGTTCCATTCCAAGAGCTTCAGGTTGGCAAACATCTAAACCTTTGCACCACTAGGTCGGTTAGCACCCAATAGCAAAATTTCCACTTCCATCAACTTGTGATATAGTGCGACAATGTATATTTGTTAGTGATAGAATGCACGATTTACTTAATATTGATAAAATATTCATTACAAAAGTTAAAATAATAGAAAATGATAGATACTAATATGATATTGACTAATTCGTTATTAAAAGGAACAAATGCTTACTTATGGTAATATAAAGTAGAAATGATAACATCATTATCATTCATATCGTGTTTACATGACAATAATTAAATAAATAAATATTTTCTTCTTCTAAACATTTCCATATATTAACCAATCATATCATTTCATTGAATTCAAACTAGAAATAGACCAATCAAAAAGTTGTTATTTTTATAAAAATAACAAAATTATATTTAATTGTGACTTCATTTTGAAGAGTTAATGTTTTGGAACGAATAGATCACTTCTTTGTGTATTACATAAAGTATATAAGAATATTTAAGAAAAAAAACACATTCAATCAGCATGAACTACAAAAAAAGGTGAATGATGTAAACATAGTAACATGAGAATAAAAAATTGTTACAAAAGCATTAGGGTTTCTTAACTGGGTGTTAATAAAAAGTACACAGAGCATATAACACTGATCTCATGAACTTATTTAGTTTATAAATAAGCATATTTAGTGACTACAATTAATGTATTCAACTTTTTCGGTTGTGTATATTCGTCACACACTAATGTTGGTTGGATATAAGTAAAAATCAAAGAGCAGTGGACACCAGTTTCACCTTAGTATGAGAATTTCCAGCAATGCATACTATAGATTCAAACAAGGACTAGAACCCAGAGCTTTCGTGTCGGAAATGCGAAAGTGATCACCAACGGCAGTTTCTGATCACAGAGCTATATCACAAGTAAGTGGAAGTGGGAATTATAATATTGGATGTCAACCCAATAGTGCAGACTTTTATCATATGCCGTGAGACTTGAAAGCCCTGAGTTTGATTTCTTAGAAAAATTGAGGTTGTACACTACTGATTAGTGTTATACCAAGAAAAGGCATATAATGTTTGCTCCCTTATTTGTTAGTTGATCAATCGACATCAAACTGTGACTCATGCAAACGTTTATACTCAATAACTGTAGTTACGAAATCTCCTTTAGACAGCTCTTTATTAAGCAAGAATATCCACATTGTTATTCAGATTTTACTATCCAACTAAATATAATAATTAAAGAAATCTTGTTCACGTTTTGAACTTGAGAATTAGAGTCACCAAAATAATATAATGGGATAGAGATTGGAATATAGAACTAAGTCTTTTCATTAATATTCTGAATGGACGTACAAAATTTGCTAAAGATATACTAGCACTTAAAGATTATTGAAAATGACAGGAAAATTGTCAAAAACATCATTTTACTTAAGCGCCGGATTTAATAAAATGAACTTCTGGGTTATCATAATCATTTTTACAACACTGATGGCAAGTAAAACAATGTAGTTTGTCTTAATTAGTGATTTGTTGAAGTTACTGTAGTAAGTTTAATTGAACAAGACTATAATCGTCGGTTTGCCTATCGCAGCTAGTTTGTCAACAGATTTTTCAATTGTTTCGATGAATGAAGCTTTTTTTGTCCCAATTACCAACTATCAACGTATAAACATGTGTGCAAAGCATGAAAGGAAATAAACATAAAAATTATGTCAGAAACCGTGTCCACTGATGGAAATGTCAAGTTGTAACGCATATCTATAACTTCTGTTTATCTCCAAACAATGTAAAAACTAATATTATGTAAGATGTGGCCTGCACTGGATAAGATAGCATCCTATATCAGACTGCATTCAGATATAATACAAGTACATTGAATGCAGAATTAGTTTCACATCATAATACAGTACTTAGTTAAGAAACAGACAAGAAGTATATTTAAAGTACTTTACTCGATCATACTTCTGCCTTTGATTCAGCTCCTAAACTCATAATACTAAGGAAAAATTTAAACATTAACACAAAAACGAGATAATTAACTGGCCTTATTCTTATTTCTCTGGAAGAGTTCAGTAACTGTATATGGGAAAAAGTTCTCTAGTTATCTGTTAATTTAAGTTGGTGTGCCTCAAGATGTACTTCTCCCTTCCTCTAATTTTTCACTTTCATGAACTTCCAGTTTCTACAAAAAATGCACTTGTTAAGTACGTCAATTAAGTATTTGCATTTCTATTTCCTCATTCTTCTAATGTTTTAAAATGAGTGGTTTCTTAATGAATGTTCTGAGATGGTCATTTTTCGGTGGTCCTACACTTAATCTTCCCAGATGTCAAACTGCTAATTTTAGTCTAAGACATAAAAGGGACCTAAATACTCCTATGGATCCATATGGTGTTTGAAAAAACTGTAATTAAAACTACGTCAAATGTCACTTATCGTGATGTAACTTTGACTTCTGATCTATGTTTGTCTTCACATGTTTTGTTAAGATCAAAGAAAGTTCATTTAACTTATGATGCATAGAAAATACTCAATTTTGAACCATTAAACACTAATTATTACAGTTGATTAATTCATCCTTATTACCCACTAATTTATACTGTTCCTCATAATTTTTTCTGGACTTTTGAGAAGAGTCCGTTTGATATTGCATAGATTATTGGCAGCTATCAGTAGAGTATGTAGTAGAATTTTAGGTGTTGTTATGAATATGGTTGTTGACAAACATTTTGAATACTATAAATTACTGGCTAGTATAATTCTGTCAGATATTAACGATTCATTACATTTACATTTTTCTCCTTTTATATCCTTTGGCAGAACGAGATACAGCTGCTGTAGATTGTATTCACAAAAATGTGAAAAATAATTACTCTACTTTTTCAATTCTAGCAAATGTACCATAAAATGGAAAAGTCGTCAAGTCTGAAGTGATTAATCATTCATACTCTTGAGAATACTACATATAAAGATTTCACTTCTTATGAAACTTTCGCGTGTATTAGAATTTTAACTTGCTGGAATACAGTATGGTGAAGATTTATATTGCAATAAACATACTACTCAACACAATACACATTATCATTATTACACATTATTTAGGATTTATGAATTCCGTCAGCAACAATTCCATTTTTTAACAACAGACATTCTTGTAGACGAACTATGTTCACCTTACTAATTTAATGAAAAAAAAATGAAACTGTCATTTCTCAAAAAAGAAATTTTGCTCTGCTACTAAGAAACTATTTTGTCATTATCATCTATTTTAATTCGACTATTTTTTATTACTGTATTTTATTTTTGAGAGTGATTCACAAAAGAATTGTGAGTAATTTCTAAAAGTATTTTCATAAGTCGAAAGTCGATAGATATCCTTCTTATGTTACCGCTAACCATTTGTATTAATTTACGTGTACCCGCAGAAGTCGTCAAATTGGCAGAACCTAAAGAATGGCCTACATATATTTTAATAAATATGTTCCTAAAAGTCTACGATTAAAAGGATTAAAAACCTGTAACAGCCCAATCGTTAAACATTTGATTGACACACAATGTCAGATTGATATCACTGAATCCTCCAAAGTGTTCAGTAGACAGAAATCTTCAAATCTAGTAAAATATATTGAAGTAGTTGCCATTAAATGATTGAAACTAAACGTGGGTGTCCAAAACAAACACAATTATAAGCCCTTCTTTACCTTGGCAACTTAACTTTTATGTCATTACATCATCGGTATTGTTCTTTCCCTAAATTTGATTAATAACGTTAATATATTTCTTCTTCAGATCAGATTTAACTTTTTCGTTACATTACCGTTTTTAAATTGTTAAGTCTAACATGTTTACTTTTGTCATCATATCAAGCCTTGAGTTTAGTAACTGAGCTTAATTCAGATCATTCTCAAGTGTTTCCAACCGTCTCTTAATTATGTTGTTGTGTAATCACTTAAACTTTGATCACTATTTTGTTTTCTGGCACTTTCTTTTGTGTCAGATATATATTTGCTGCATTTTCTGCAATATAATATTTATCTTTGCATATCAAACATGCTGCCTAATTCTGATTTCAATCAAGTACAACCATTCTCATGAGTACGTTAAACTTTATTTAAAATATCAATTTGTAAAATATTATTTTAAGCAGTATGCAGCTGATGAGAAACCAACGAAATGAAATGAATGCACTTTATCGTGCACAAATATTTATTCTAGCTCTTTTAAAAAATAATAAAGGGAACAATGTGTATGAAATTTCATACATCTAATAAAGAAAATAGTTTGATTGTAAACATAAAAAAATAGGCGATGGAATCCTGTTAGGTTGAGTTCCTTTTTCTAAAGTTTGTTATCATTTTCTGTTCGGTGCATTGTTTTGTTGTTAACATTAAAAACAATGTTTTTGCTTATACACTCGAATAGTAGTTGTTATTTACGTTCTATGTGGCTTAAGTAAAAGTGATATGTATTACAAAATTGTCATTTAGGGCTTACTGAAGTTCTTCCGAGATTAGGAAAGTAAATATTATTAACTTTTCAGCTGTCCTTGATCATAAAATTATCCTCGTCCCCCCATTTTACTTCATGTTATAATTATATTCCTTTTTTGTTTTTATTAAAAATACATAAGAAAAGCTACCAGTAATAAGAAGAATGTATCAATTATTGCTAACTTCATTCTCATATTGATAATAACAGTAACATTATAAACTTTATAAAAAGTCGCTACATTAACTTGTCACTTGAGTTCAAAATGAACGTTTTAATCGAATATCCAACCTATCTAGGAGGTATCCAATCTGAAATAAATAATACTACCTCTTAACGGAAAGAATATGTTTTTAAAATTTACTTCATAGACAATATATTGCCAAAGTTTTATGAAGCTGACAAATCATTCTCTGAATACCGAATAGCATGAATGACTGTGGGGTCAAGTCATACCTATGCACAATTACTTTCAGTAAACTTTAAGTAAAAGAAGATTTAACCGATGAACGAAGCCTATTATTAGTAATTCATACTTTTAAACATGTTAATGAGATTACATGGCCAGTTTCGAACTTCTTAAGGAGAGAACTGAAACATGATATTTAAAACACGAAGTAACATTTGACGACGATCTTCACAACACTTCAGTTCTCTGAATCGCATAAAGCGAGATAAATTCAAAGGATCTGAACCTAAGAAAGATAGCATTTATCATCTTTTCATTCATTTGATAATTAAGAACAAATTTACAGAATGAAAAAATTCCTTTCATAAACCTAAACGTTAGATTTTTTTCCTTTCTTGATTAGTTAAAATTGTCAGCGTTTTAATTATAATTAGTATTTTGTCACTAAAATATTGTTTTTGAAAAGCATTAATCCCTGTTATCACTGTACTTAATCAATGGTAAATTTCTAGTTGTTCCCTCCACTGAAAGTACCTATCCATCTGATTAATGTGGATTATTTCTGATATAGTTCATTTCTGCCAAAGTGATATTGGTTATCAAGTAGATTTGACAACTTGAAAATGTAGGTACACCTTTTTTATTTGAAGAAGTTTACCCTCACTATCTACCTGGTTTTAGAATATTTTTTATAAAGTTTACTGGTTAAGAAAACTGACAGTTTTTGAAATAAAACACCGAATAACTTCATTATTGAAATACACTCAGTCAGAAGTGATCTCTCAAAACACTTCTGAATCTAAAATTCCCTACTTGTAAAGTAAGGTACTTATTTTCGCCTGTTTACAAATTTAATTTGATTAATATACAAACTATATGTATTTCCTTAACTAAATGAATGATTTGTATTGCAAACCAAATACAGCCACATAAACTTTCCAAGTTAGGATAGAAAAATAAAAAAACGTTGTTATAAGGTCAAGCGAACTGACTGATATGATATATTTACATGATCTTGTAACTGTTTATGGTGAGGTTAACTGTTTGATAGGTAATAAAAAAAGAAATAAAGTTACTTACAGATAGATTAAATATGAATAGGTATTCTCAGATTAGGTAAATTAATGAAGCAGCTCTTTTAAGCATCATAAACTAACACAATACATTGTTCTGATGTATGGAATACATTCAGTTATAATTTTAACCATAAACATAGAGCAAAGATTTTACAATACTCTCGAATACTTGAGAAATACTTCTAACATATAGTTGTAAAGATAAAAACATAGATCACTATTATCGTCACCATATTTACTATGTTTTTGGTAACTCATGCAATACTGTAGAAACAGATTATGAAAAATGATTAATATGACTATAGTTTAGTTCGAATTATAGTCATGAATATGGTATGTGAAAGACAAAGATGATTTCTCCCTATATGTGACTGAACTACAAAAATGATTAAAGTGAGACTATAGAACATCAAATTAAGGCACATGACATAACAGTAGTGCATAGATTTGATTTATGAACAAACATTAAAAGGTATGGTCTATCGGATTGTAGACTGGAGTTACTCTATTAGTGTTTACTGTTCATTTAAATGATGCTCAATAAAAATAAGAGATCAAATAAACTATGAAAACTATTGTGATTATTAACCATGTTATATTAATTGTCATTTGTAAACAGATCACAGTACACATTGAAAACCAAACTAAGATTTTTTTATTACGTCTATCCATGTAGTGAGTTATTTTATGATTATTGTTGTGAAAACATCATTACAAAACAGCATTTTCCTTCGACTCTGTTACAAACAGAGTCAAAGGTGAGAGCCTACTTATTAAAAGTGCTAGCAGTTAGTTGTGACATGAAACTGATTTGAATAGCTTAGTTTAGTAAAATTTAATAAGCAAGTAACAGGTTACAAAACAAAAACCAATTGATAAATACTTTTAGAAAAATTAAGTAACAATCCTTGTCATGTATTACACTGAGTTACTTGTAATGCTATTTAGATATCAGTTACAAATAGCTATTACTCATTATCCACGCGTGTGTACCGTAATGGTTAGTGATTATAATACAATTTAGTACAAACTATGTGAAAAATAGAGAATATTAAAGTCTTTGATATTTGATTCAGAGTTTGAATTCTTCTCAGTATATTGTTTTCGTCATCATACTTACGTAAAACAGATTTTGTTGCATACTTGTGACTTAGTTATTTTACAATAACGTAATAATTTCTTTGAGTGTATGGATTATTATCGTTGTTTCAGTTAGTAGAATATTAGTAGAAGAACATGGGTAACTGAATAAATATGCTCACCAATGAACATTTTTTGGTTGATGTAAAACAGTTAGGCTGGTATCTATAAGTTAAAAGAAACCAAGGACTACTTTATTTAAATAAATAACTGTTTCAAATGAGGTAGACAAATCCTTTGTATTAAAGATTCATATACAAAACTTTCTTCGGCACAGTATATTTCGTCAATGAGAACAGCCCCACTTTCCTATTCTTCTCTATAAATGGTGTCAGATATCCGTTTTCTAAGATGGAAGATTTGCCCTTTTATTATTCAGTTTTTAGTTTCGTGAACGTAGGCGGGTGGTAGATTAAATTACTATCCACGTTACCAAAACTCAAATGTGGAAGTTGATCAACTAGCCGTTCCAAGTCGGCTTACTATAAATTGACCAACGTAGAGATACTCCATTTGTCCTGATAAGCGAAATTTCTAAAAGCCGTAACTGTGAATCGCATTCATGTTTCATTATTTATATTAGTGATGGGTAGCAATTATTAAAGAATATGAGGGCAATCTGAATTGAAGAAAGCTTATAACGTATAATGAAGGTTTCATAGACGTAACTCTTGTACAACAGTAATTAATTAATTATTGTTTTTAGAATTTTAACTTTGTTTAGTTGCAGCCCCAATGGATAATTCACTACTATCCCATCAATCTGTTTACATGCCACATTAATAAAGCTAAACTGAAAGATCAATGTACATCAGAAAATAAATTCCCTGACTTAAGACTCAGGAATTCCAACATTTGTTCTGTTTATCGCAGTGTAGTTGCAAATAAGATATACAGTTTCCATTAACGGTACTTTTGTAATTGGTGAGTATACATCTAATGGTACAGTCTTCATATTTGAAGCATCTACTTTATTTTTTGTATCAACAAACTCAAATGTATCATATTATGTTGGAATTTACCTTATAGAATTAAGTCAACATTATGGATTCAACAAATTTAACATTTATCATTACGTAGCAATCAGTCTATATAACAAGTGCCCTTTGTTTCCTTCACAATCACAAAACTCGTCAAACTGAATCAAACAACTGAATTTATTAGTATTCATCAATAAGTATGAACGACATGACGTATATACTGTTTTACACAATATTTCTTAAAATACTACTAACAAGCTTAGTTTTAGCTAAATTTTAGTTTTATGTACTGTTCGCTTCATCTCATCCTTTACAACCATTTACGTTATTTTGTAGACCAAAGACTGATTTACTTAATTTTGATTTACAGTTTATATTACGGTGAAACTAAAATTAATATTTCTTTTTCAGGAATCTATGTGATTAGTAATCGTTACAGTCTGTTTCTTGTTCTGATAATATTACTGACATAATTTCATATAAGCATATTCCTTAAAGTATCCTTTCAAGATATCCATTTGATTTATTGCAACAAAATATGTACTGAATGTTTCAAGGAACTGAGCTCTTTTCAGTAGGATAGTATTATTATTAATTAGCTGAACTAAGTGTCTAGTGAATATACATATTAAGAGCTTTCTATTAATGCACGGAGAATTAAGAACATATGTTAATAGAATACTAGTTTACCAAATAATTACTTTAGGTTACTTATACGTATATTTATGTTATAATCAAGATAACAAAAGTGCTTTAGAGTATGGCATCAATGGTTTCTCTAAGTAATAATATTTCAAAATTAGGTGCATTTGGCAAAAAACGAAAATCTTAAGTGCTATTAATTGTGTACGGCGTCACTTTAATGCCTTATGATATTTTCGTCATCAAATAACAAATTAATGCCGAAATCAACGTAATCAAACAAATTCTAGGTTTGCTGATCATTATAATCTGTATATTAAATAAAAGGAATCATGTAACTTATTTGCTTACTAGAATTTCTGTTTATGAATTCTGTTTGAAGTGATCACTTTATTTGGATTTATTTTATTTTTAGAAAACCACATACCTGTTATTTCTTTATTTTGTATGAATCGTTTTGCGTGTGTTTAAATTTTTCGTGAATACTGCTTCTTATTTTTTTACTTCGTTAAAAGCATTCTTTTTCTCCAGGTCCTCCAGATCTCATAATGAGTTAGTTTTTCTCTTTGAACTCAAGTTTTTTGTAATAGATGTGCATTAAATTCAAGTAACGCTTGATTCGACCAATCTATTTAGAACTTCATCGATAAAACTTTCTTCCAGGATTCGTCTTTTATATTGGTAGGGCTTAGGTAAAATAATAAAGGTGACAGTTGTGCCTAATGTATTGAAGTAGTAAACAGTGAGCATGATGTTTTTACGTTCCATGTCATTATACTTCATGTCTATGCTTTGTGTAATAAAGCGAAATACAATGATTTATTACTACAACCTCAGCAGATCATGTAAAAATTTATATCTCCGTTTAAAGTGAACAATACGATTTAACCGATAATGACTAAATTATTAATATTTATTATCAAAATTATACCGATAGAATAACTAATAGATCATACATAATTATAAAAATGCTTAGTTTTATCAGTTGCCCGGCTAATATTAAATAATCATTCAGTATTGCCGGACAAATGTAAACAATCAAACTGAAATATTGATGAGACTGTCAAATTATAAAACAAAGATAAGCAAGCCACAATAAATATGAGGGCAAAGCAGGTTTGTTTTGCATCAGCATATTAGGGAAACTAAACTGTATGAATAAGTACTAATACTTGGATACGTACAAATGTGGATGCAAATTTTGACAGAAATCAATAAACGATTATATGAAAGGCCTTAGAAGATGAAATTAAATTTGAAATGATCTCACTGAAGGGAATTCATAAATTTCATTCGGCAAAACTGGTTCAAGTTTCGTCTGCGGAAAACTAATCATAATTAAAATTGTCAAGATACATATATTATCAATAAAAGAAACCTTTTTTTACTCATATTCTATTGATGAATACTGCGTAATGTAAATATTTGTATATTAGTTTGGTGTGAACGTTTAAAACGTGAAATGTATAGGTATGAATGTGTATATCTGTTTTCTGTTGTTATTAAATATAATGAAATAAACAAAGCCTTTGACTATTGCTAGAGAATATACTAAACAATTTGAGAAAACTGAACACGCTAGCATATTCCATGTTTGACAATAGTTAGCATGTAACTATCCTAAATAAATTAGTTTGAAATAAACCCATTTTAATAATCGACTAAATAAAACTTGTCGCTACAGGCAACGTCGTCGGTAGTTTAGATGAGATGAATGTGGACAACTGAATCTTTTTGTTAGTCAACAGTTGTCATAATATAGCTACTCGTATTTTATTTATTCTATTCAAACTGTTATATTTCCCCTCCCAATGTATATATTCAGATTAAACTGTCTGTCCGTTTTCATTTACTACAAAAGCTTTGCGAAGTAATTTAACATCGTAAAAGTTAACTCACTCTCCTTTTTCTATGGAGTGCAGCACAATCCCTGATCTATTTCCAAAGTTTTTAAGGTTTTCGAAGAATTACCTAAACGTTTCGAACATAGTATATATTTCTTCACAATAACATTTACCTGTCTTGATATTTCTTATACATAAACATCATTATACTCAGCTTCACATGATTGGCTAAGGATTTGGTTCAATGAACTCAGGCATATATTCGATAACATTGACCCTAATTATTTTTCCTGGAAGAAGCTTAGGACCGTATTCCTAGGTAAAACATAAGACTTTTTAAATTTTCTCTAAAATTAATTCCAATATAATTTCTATCCTATATATATAAACATATATATATAGTTATGTTTAAATATTTTCTACCTTATTTAAACAATAGGGCACCTAATTAACTTAATTTCTTGTTGACCTAACAATCTCAGGTTATATTGATTCTTTATTTCCGTTTATTTGAATACTTTGAGTGATAAGCTAAGTAACTCTGAATACAGAAAGTCACTACGATTGGCCGTATTATTTGATTTCTTGATGGTAATTTTACATCTACTAAAAGGTTACATATATATCAACATAGACAGGAAAACCGACTGAAGTATTACATGATTATTGTGACATTTAATGTGTGTACATTTAACAATACAACTGTAATTTCTAAGTACAACAATCCTATTAAGCAAATAATTTACAATAATATATTTTATAACCATAATAATACACAATTATATATATATATATATATATATATATATATATATATATATATATATATATAGGTATTGTAACTAGTATGGGTTGACAACAACCTTCAAACCATGTAACACTGAATGGAACGCTTTATACTTATGACTTTTTGCCATCGCCACAAACAAACTATCCTCAAACCATGATTATTTACCTGCATGGATAATCTCATCTTATAGTAAAACAAAGTACTCTTCCAAAATAGAGATCTTACAGTCTCTAAAACACATTATTTTTGAAACTGTTTATAAGTACCCTCTTTTAAAGTCTCAGTAGAAGTTTGTGAATAATACATCGTACTAAGAATTTTCACAATGAAGCTAAAAATCAAAATAGTAATATATCTACGCCAATAGAAACTGATCAGATGCAGTTCTGAATACCAAACGACCCCTCATAGAATAAGACAACCTGAAATTTAGCTGTTATTGAAATTTCGAGACTTCGCGCATAACAGGTTGGTATTTGAGGTGAGAGGTGTTATATTCGAGTCTTACAATAAAATGCAAGTGCACCCAAAGGATGGTTTCTAAATAAGATAAAGTAGCCAATATAAATTCTATTGTTATCTTAAGTTTAAAACTACGCAAATTGTACTTGAGATAACCGAAATTATTATCCTGTTTAAATATTAGAGGTACTAATTTGTGTTATATATATATATATATATATATATATATATATATATATAATTTATTATTATTAAAGTGAACTTTCGTCAATATCACGATGAATACTGCAGTACTATAGTATATTTGTCTTCTATTTATATCACTTGACGATACTAGTAGGAATTTGCATTCTGGCGCCATTTTATGTCCACTCGTATTCGAATAATTTACAAAAGTCATATGTACCCATGAATCCATAATATCCAAAAGTAAGTTTAAACTCAGTTTTATCGAAACTTTAATGAAAGGGTATCAGCAAACTAATGAAACATTATTGTTCATTGACAATTGGAAGACTAGCTGATATTTCTACTGATTAATACTGTTACTTAAATATTGGTAAATAGTAGATTAACTTTCTATGGTAGTCATAGTAACATCACAATTTTACTACAGAAAACTACACATAACTCGTTATGAAACAGCAGTTACAGGTCTATTTTCTTACTTAGTAGTTACTTTGTGAATATATATATGTCATATTCTTAACCAAATCTAGTCGGATTTTTAATAAAATATCCAACTACCAAGGCCTAACTGTATGGATTAAGTTTACGATCAGTGGGAAACTAAGATTTCTTAATCAACAAATGTAAACAAATCAGTAAGTAATAAACTTGCTCAATCCTTATACTTTATCCATCTTAATCGAGTAAATGTGAAGCGACAACACAGTAAGCTATTTTCTTTTATTAATAACAAAAGATTCGTTGAACAATACAATAATTATGCCTTTACAACCAATTCATACATAATGTGCATTCTCTAAATAAAATCTCCCCCCATCCCATTCAATGCTACTGTAGAAATGCTAAAGTGATATATAGTTGGAAGAGCAAAGTATTCGTAAAGTTAGTCGTGTAAATAATAAAAATTGAAATAAATTTAATCAGTAATTACCTTGAAAAATGATTTTAGTCATTCTTTTTTTTTCTTTTTAAAGTTTTTATAATTATTCATTTAGTTTTTGTTTATTTTACATTTGAAATTTGTTCATTTTGTTTTAATATCCTGGTAATTACCGAAATGATTAATTGCTATATTTCAGGTGAATAGTTGTTACATTCTATATGGATAAAGTTAACTTGTGAAGCGTGTAAATGTTCATTATCACTTACTTTCTTGTTTATCTTAACATTTCATTAAATTATAGACTAATTATGCAATAAATTATTTACTAATTACTTTACAATTAAATTACCATTGTGGTTTATATGTATGTCATTGTTTATGTATTCGTCCCAATAACAAAATTATCAAAAGTCTAGTTTCAACACTTGACTAAGTTATCTACTTATATATATATAAATATAAGCCGCTATTCCTGGTTGTTTTGAGTTAAGTAATTACGCACTTTTGTGGATAGAATTAATTATTGATTGTGATTATTTGAAAACAAACTGAGAATATTTTGAAAAACTAGTGTAATTAATTGTAGCAGTTTAACCTATAACCGCTGAAGTGGATTATTATGGCTTATATTTCCTACTGTAGCTAATTAGTAGTATAAAATGGCAATCAAAAGTGTAAACAATGTCATCTATCTCACATTTTGATATAACTGAACTTAACCCATTACGAATTCTTGGTACAAATTTGAGGAATTATCCCTGTATTTTTGCAGCAAGCATGGGGCCCATTTCGTGTATCTATCAAGATTAACAAAAACATGGTATTTTGTGCCATAATTGTTGAAAGATAAATGATCCTTAAGCTGTATAATAAAACGATTGGAGTTCAAGAAGTTTTCTGTTAAACATCTTACATTAAATTTGATTGAAAGGACATTCATTTTCTAGTTAGTCTATGAGTAAGCATCATCATTTACTGCTTAAATAACGCGGTTAGGAATTGTGTAGAAATTATATTTGTTCAAAACAGAAATGTTGGAGAACAAACACAGAATGTATGGGAACAAATTCACTTTGAAATCGGAATCTAACTAAATTTTGATGAAACAATTTAACCAAAATTAAAATAAGCATGAACCATACTGTTGGTCACATAATTTACCATAGTATAATCTACATTTTATTGTTCATTCTAAAAAAAAGATTTTTCAAAATAGCTATTAAACGGAAGTATCACATGAATAAAACTTCCAATAATAATAAACAGAAAAATAATTTTTGTTTCCAGATTACGTTAGCAACGGAAGACAGTTATTCATACAGAACGAGGAAACGTTTGGCAGTCATACTTTTGACAATATTGAGCTTCTCAGTAGTATGCATTTGAGACTACATAGGAAATCAAACACAAAACAACGTAATACTTTACAACTCTAGCTTCAGTCTATTTGTGATTTCTCGCAATCATTATCCATAAAACATTTTTACATCATTGATACATACTTTAAAGTTAATTAAAGCGTTAGTACTATGTTATAATTTATATAAGTAGTAACTTTTCAACCATTACTTTAAAATAACATCCAAGATGAATGATGTCACAAATGTGCATCACTCGACAACATCTATTCAGGTTTAAATATCACTCGTAGTTATTACCAAATAACCAATAAAATCCTTCTTATAAACACAAAAAGGTAAAAATGAATAACTAAAATTCATTGTCACAGAAAATAGTATAAGACCTATAAGATTATTAAAAATTAATTCTTTATTCCATATTAAGAGAAACAGGTACAGTTTGAAAGTACCTTTTGCAAGAAATTCTAAACAAGCGACTACAAATCTAAAAAACCGAAATTTAGCTACGAAAGGAAAAATGTCCAAGTTATCTATGATATTAACAATGATACATTTCAAATGGATGGTTATTAATGGTCAAACTAAACGGAGTGTTTGTTTTACAACTACCTTCGAGTCAACAACATCCGAACTTGTTTGAGTCAGTATGTCTACTCATAAAAAGGATGAACAGTAACTGGAGACAGCTGGAAAGGATTGCTCAGGACAGAGTTGAATGGAGAATACTGGTGAGCGGCCTATGCTCCTCCGAGAGGGGTAACAGGCGTAAGTAAGTAAGTATGTCTACTAGGCAGCCTTATAGTAGTTGTATGTGCATATGAACATTAAGATAATTTTATAAATTCACAGACATTTTTAACACGGCACAACTGCAACTTATTTCACAAAAGTCTGACGACAGAGAACTAATTAAATGCGAAGTGAATGAATGAAAAAACTAACACTATCAATAATTGATGAAAAGTGAACAAATTAAATACAAATTAAATACAACCTTTAAAAGACTATAATTAAATGACGAAAAAGTCTAAATGAATAATTAGCTAAAACTTGGAGGATGATAATGAATAAAGTGTCTTTGAATCATTAGGATCAAATTTGAATAATGTCGTCTAAATTTTTTAACTACTACTTTATGTATACACATCAAATAGTAAAACAAATTTATTCAACGAAGGGAAATCTAATCAACGAATTCATTATCAAGCTGCACAGTCATATATATATATATATATATATATATATATATATATATATATATATATATATATATATATATATGGTAAATTATAGGCTAGTTAATGATTGCAAGGGTTTCATTGGTAGTCAGGTAAAATCCTCAACTATCTAATGTTTTAAAAAATGATTTAGTAGTTGAAAGGAAGGTATTTACAAAACATGAAAATTGTGTAACCAGTAAGTTTGCGAGAGAAGTTATGATTATCATTAAAATAGTTGATATGTAAATCAAAATCAAGAAAATTGTTACACAGATAATATTTGTAATAAGATGACAATAATTCAAGTAATAATAATGACTGGTTGAATGCCTCAAAAATTGATGTTGGTAGGGTACCAGTGAAAACCACGGGGCAATGAACAGCTATTTCGTCCTATTACGGGATTTCTTAGGGTTGAGCACCCTAGATCTCGCCCCACGGGCTTCAGGTCCACTAACATCTGACCTTCTGCACTACGAGGCCAGTATCATTTGATAGAATCCTCACTTCCATTAATTTGTGATATAGCATGATAAATATCCATTATTTGGTGCTCCTTGGTTCTTAATACTACTCTGCCCACATAAAAGTATGACAAATTCAATCAACTTAAATTTAATACCAGTCTCTACAAACCACCTTAATTTACCAACAATAATCGTTGTTATTATAATTATAATAGCTGTGAAGTAGTAATTAGTTGTGAAGAGACGGGAAAGTACAAACGAATAATTAAATTAGGTAACATAAACTCTAAACAAAGTCCATGATAAAGAAAGCCGTTTAACAAACCGCATTTGTACGCTCAAGTCAAGTTTCTAGTTGTGGATAGCTAAATCTTATGGAATGCAAATAAGATTCTAAAGTAGGCTTTTCGACATATATTTGCCTCGATTCTGAAATATTATGTTAAATGATGAATGTGAGGTTGAACGCTTAGAATCTGCCACATGTTACATAATGGAAGAAGTAATAAGTTCGCTTTGTTCTCTGCATAGCTATGCTACAAAATGCTCTCGATGGCAACGAAGAATTGGCCTTGATGAACAACCTACGTACCTAGCTCCATATCACCAGGTAGTCTGATAAATGTATACTGAATCGGTCAGTCGTCGCAGCTTGCCATAGATGTATACATATGTTATACAGATTGATAATGAATTTGTTGAAAACGGATCCTATCACCGAATAAATCTATTTCATAATTATCTTTAAGCAAATAGTTTCACTTTACTTCCTCTTTGATATATCTGTTAAAGAAAAAAATATCTAGGTCTAGTTATATCATAAGAAGCTAAGTACTTTACGTGATATGAAATAAAAAAGAATATAATGATTATGTAAGAGATTTCTTCTCATTTTAATATGCATATAACAAGTAATTCAATTTTCTGAAGTATACACACAAATAGAAATATTTTCTATCTGGATGAATTTACTAGTTATTTGAAAATAAAAGTATAAAATATATAATTCTTAGAACAAAAAATATATCGTGACTGTTTTCCTTTTCATTATTATTATGAATGTTAAATAATCAGCTTTCTTACTTCATTCATCCAAGTTTAGCTTGTTCTATTTTTGTTATCTTAATGCTACTAATAACCAGAAGTATTAAAACACTATATGTATACTACTTATAAATGTAAGTATTTTAAATCTGATGATTATTTGCATTTTAAGATGATTCTACAGTTTATTATGCTCATAATAAAATGTATGAACAATGAATAATGACTGTAATCTTCAAGTTAAGAGTCTATGAATGTTTTATTTTGAAGAAAGTGGATTTCGAAAATGCCTAAAAACTATATTTGTGATCTACTTTTCTTGAAATATTTCAAGTTGTGAAATGTTGTGATTATGTTAAATGAACTTTACATAATACAGAAGCAGAAAAGATGCAGTGATAATGCCTACAGAGTTTTTATCCAAATACAAATCAAGTATATTCAGAATGAATAAATATTTAGTTCATAACTTGATGGAATTGAAATGATATACTTTTTATTAAACATTGTATGATGAATTTCTACACTTATCTGTTTTCCTGTTGTAAAGTAACTCTCCAAGTTTTCAGTTTATTTTTCTTAGCATTTATTTTAAAATATGCACTTTAGGCGGAATTTTTTCATAACTGTTGTAATTATTTTTCTTCGTGTTACATTAGTTCTTTTTCGAGCATAGTAAATAACGTTTACAGTTTTTCAAGGTCCATCAAGTTTCCATTGATTGTCAAAGTAATTCGGAATGTAGAAAGGCGGATTATTAATTATGTCTGTATTTGATACCCATAGAAATACTTTTTCATCGTTTTGCACAACTATGAACGTTAACACATTATATGCATCATCGTTTTTCAGACTGAAATTTCAACCTTCCTTTTATTCTTGTTCTATTTTGTCTAGTTTTCAGAAATATTTAGTGTTAATGTACTAAAACTGAAACATATATACCTTCTGTGGAGTACGACAACTGTAAAACTGTTCTCACAGTAACTCTGAAAAACTCACTGATAGTTTTATACACATTTTACACAACTGCCAACTCGTCACATACGATTTTTTCATAAGAATCACTTTTAATTGGCTTGACGATAACTCCGTAATTAGAGAAACTGTTTTTATCTAATAGGATTTTCTGTAAAATCCAAAATAACATTCGTTGAGTACAAAATTAGATATACAATCTGTACAGTAAACAAAACACAATTAATACTTCAGCTATTTGATTCTACTTCTACTAAGGCATTACTGAGGAAAGAAAAAAATCACTTTTGGAAAACAATGCCACAAAACACATTTGTTTTTTTATTTTTGTTCTGTATATATGAATCATAACAAGAAAAACCATATACTCCAATATAACTGGCATTCAAAAATACAAAATATACATAAAGTAATTACTGCGATGAACATTTTGTAGATAAACAAAAGTATAGAAGATAAACTACACTTCTTAGTCGAGACATATTAAAATCATTCAAACCTGCGAGTGGTTTCTTTTTCATGCAAATAACTAAAATGTGACACAATTATCTGCTGATTATGTTGATTTATGGTTATGTGAATCGTGTCACAAATTCAATGATGCTGAAAATGTAGATTACTGAATTCTACTTTAATTGTTCATATGTTATGTACTTATCATAAGATCAAACAAACTTTGTTTCATCAGGATACCCATCATTACACTGACTTCCAAATGATATCAGTTATGTGAGTTAAAGCCATGTAAACGTAACTTTATTACTAACATAAAATTTATAATTGAGAATCAGTAGTAGTAGAAATTATTTGAAATCATAAATAATATACGATTTGAGGCTTAACTGACACAAATATGTACATTTATGTCTTAATACATGAACAATATCATCGTCAGAATAAACATTATTTCTTTTATATGAATATTGTAATTGACCTCTGAAAAATAATCAAGATTATGAAACTATTCCAGTCGTTTCCATAAAATATCGAAAAAATATATATATATATGTATATATATTCTTTGTGGCTATTTAGCTAAGAAATAACAGGTTTGAATCAGTTGTTAACTTAAAAAATACACTTAACTAAGCTAATAGAATTCTTAAAAACCGAAATTGATCAAAAAAATTTAATTTGATATCACAAACTTATCTGAATTAGACGACCATTGGTCACCATTAAACGCTGGGCAGCCGCTTTGCTCTAGTATAGGACTCTTCAGTAGTGCACATCCACGACTCCACCAGGGATCAAGCCCAGGACTACTCGAGGTAATAAGTGAGGTTTTAGCTAGACGAAGTGACCAATGAAATTCAACCATGTTTGGTGTGATGCAATCGCTTGTCGCTTACAATGAATGAATTCGCACAAACGTATCGCTAATTTACTGAATTAGAAATATCAACCGTTAGAAGTTGACTCAATGGTCTACTAGTAAAGTGTTTGTCGACGAACCAGAATACCATGGGTTTGATCCCTTGGAAGAGTCGTGGATACGGACTGTTGAAGAGTACCATTCTAGTACTAAGCAACTGTCCATTTTTTCTTGGTGATCAATAGTTGTCTAATTCAGACCAATTTGTAATATTAAAGTAACATTCAACAATCCCAACACCCAATTACAGAAAATTTTACTTGTAATGGTTTGTTTCCTCTTGTAGTTAATATTAAGGGTTGCTATCAATCATTCACTATTACCATATGTGAAACCTAATTATATTGTTTTATTCATAGCATTTACTCATAATTTTCATCAAACTGAAGATTCACAAATGATGAATTTTCAATAGACCAAAACACATATCTACAGTTCCATTTACCACTTATTATGTAAGTTTAATAGAGAAATTATTTGCAAAAGAATACAGCCACAGAAACTGTTCACCTAGTTACAGTTATTCTGACTTTTTTAAAATGTGTACATTTTATCATGAAAATTGGTACTGTGCTTAAAACATTTCACCTTACAAATAATTGAATTTTATGGGGACTAGTAGATTTTCTAGTTTATTTCACAGAGTGACTACAATCGTTTTATCAGGCTTCTGAACAGTCAGAACCCATGGCTTCATCAGAAATTAAACTTAGGACAAACAATTAAGATTCGTACCAATGAGTTTCATTTAATGATTTGAATTGTTAATTTTAATCAGTTCATGGTATTGCTTGGATACCATGGAAACTAAACTCATGTAAAAATTAAGATGATTTTACTGATTTACTGATTTTACTGATTTTATCACATGGCTTTGAAAAAATATTTTAGTGTTTTACGATATTCATTTTCTTAATAAGTGCACCCATGATTTATTTTGAATTTGAATGTGAACTGTCCAACTCTTAAATGTTACAGAAACAGATTTTGGAAACTATCCTTGCTAGTTTACCTATATTAATTTTTATTTATATTTCAATTGATATTTTGTGAACTACAGCTAATAATAATGTACAAAAACAGTAAGCATGATAGGAACCAATACCGACAAATCTAGATACCAGGTTCGATGTTCTATACTCGTACGTCTGCCTCGTGATTTTCAGTTCCCAAGCCAAATAGAAAAACATAAGCGAGCTAACAATCAACCCGTCAAGTCACCTTTCACACATCTGTTTATATAAACAAACGAAACCTGATCACACAGCGAACTAATAAGAATAACATGTTTGCAAAAGAAGGACGATAATGACTAGGAACTCAAAGAGCAAATAAACAGTAATTTAGTTATTGTTGCTGAATGGGAAATTATATGATAACATTTTATGGGCTTAGTAAAAAGTTAGGACGGGAGGAACATGACAGTAAGTGAAATATAAAAATCGATTTAAATATAGTCAAAATAAATGAAATAATCTTCTAAAAGACAGTTCCAAAAGTTAGCTGTTCTTTTTGAATCGCCCAGTATAACATTTACAAATGTATTACGTAATGCTGATAAATTCACAATCAATCATTAAAATTAATAGGTAACTAGATTCGAATGTTAGATAAACAGTTGTAAATTAAAAACAACTCATTAATTTTGCATATTATAAAACTTTTAAACTCAACTGTGATTACGGTGAAAAACAGCTTATAATAATAAGTATGTGCAGACTTGATAATAATTTAAATATCATAATAATTTGAACATACATTGTCTGTAAATTACATCTATCACTTGGTTGGGGCTTGTTTGATAATCTCCATCAATGGAAGAAGACACAGAGTGATATGGTTCACAATAGACCGAAGTGGCCCAAGTGTATTCACCTTTCATTTTTGTCTAGATATTTAGTTTCATTATTCCTAGGCATGATCATTGATAAACAACGAGGATCTAATGCGAAAGTGAAGGCATGAATTGGCAAGCCGATGATAGCATTTCTATAACTGAAAAACATCTGGAACTCAAACTAACTGTCAGCCAATATCAAAGTCACAATTTTCAATACAAACATCAAGACATTTCTATTGTATGGAACTGAAATTTGGAGAACTACGAAAACAATCATTCAAAACATACAAGTAGTTATAAACTGTTGTTAGACCAAGTTACTTCAGATCCGCTGACCAGACACTATCAACAACAACAATCTGCTGTGTCAGAGAACAAACTGTCCAATATCCAAGTGAGGAAGTGATTGGGAAATGACACTGGAGATGGATAGTCCACACATTGGGGAAATCATCAAACTGCGTCACATGATAAACGCTAACATGGAATCTTCAAGGTCAAAGGAAAGAGGGAGACCCACTAACAAATCGCTACGGTAACTGGAGGTCAACATGAGGAGAATGAATAGCACTTAGGAAGAGCTGTGAAGGAAATCTCAGGACAGAGTTTGTTGAAGAATGCTGGTCGGCGGCCTATGCTCCACGCGGTGTAACAGTCATTGATAGACTAAATGTAGTTTCATTATTCACTCGTATTTAAGTTTCTTACTTCCTTCCTCCCCCTCCACCCTGTTTAATACTACTATGATGTTAATCAAGGAAATTTTATCTCGTTTTACTAATGTGGTATGGCAACTTGGACATCTCTAAATATCTGAAAAGTTAGTTGTTCGTGGTAGACTGATATTTTTCAAAATATGTAATAATTTCCCTGAGAATATCAGTAAACAATAAAATATGTTAAATAAGACATTCCGTCTAGAGAAAGAATGACCTGATCGTTAGTCATTATTATTTGTGCTATTATAAAATCAACTCTGGAAACTGCAATTAATATACCAAAATGCTTAAAATCTACTAGGTTTTTGCTGAGGCTTTTTTTCTGAACTTTTAGGAATAATATACTTTTATAATTGTTCTATAAAATAGTTAAACTAGTACTAATTAAGTCATCTGCGAATGGTATAGACTTTCGGCTCATTTACGTACCTCTTCCATGTCGTGTCAGTCTAGAATCAGTAAGTGCATCTTTTATACAAGTATTAAATTTATAGAGCCTTCTGAGTATGACTATATGATCAACAGAACTCATTATGTATTTGTCCTAACTAAAATCCTTTGAAGTTCCGTAGTGTTAATCACTACTATGATTTTAGAAATGAATGGTTTCGATAATACTCTATACATTCCAAGTATCTAAATGAGTATATGGCAACAGATATATACCAAAACTTATATGAGAACAGTCTGTTCATTGAATTATAAGAGACCACAAGCTTTACATTTAGTGCAAAATATTTAATAGGTCACTTCTGTCAAAAATCTGGTCCAATGGAGTCGTCCAAAGTGACGACGAAAGCTCTACAATTAAATTATCCAACTTCAAAAACGCATTATAATTAAAAAGTGATGTTCACGATTGATATATAATGAACGCAAGCTTAAATTTCTTGTACGAATATATATAAGATAACAAAACAAACAAATTTATAAAACGAACACTTTTATAAACTAAACTTTTCAATTTTCTGTGCAATAAATCTTTGTGAGATCAAAAGAAACGTTGTAGAAAACTACTACGAGAGTTCCAGTTACTTTATCGATTAAAGGAATATGAAAAACTATAAATAGTTCATCACTAGAAGGAAAATGAGTGATTTTATCTGTGCTGATTTATTAGTAGGAAAATCAGTTTATCTGAGTTCATACTAAAATCTGTTTTACGCTGTGATAAATGACATGATCGGAAGAGATAGTATCGTAATCAAGAAGGTAGTCAACTGAACAATACAGATTGATAACAAAATACGATTTTTCTCCACTGTAATTTATGTTTTTGTCAACTGTCGAGCCGTTACAATACAACGCTTCTTTATAGTCTGTAAATTATCATGGTTTAATAAAATACAATTCCGTATAAACAATTTAACTAATCTGAAATCGGGATGGTTATTTTTGTGAAAATTGGTTATTTCAATCAACCAATGCCTGTTACCCGTAGTGAAGCACAGGCCGCCGACCAGCATTCTTCAACAAACTCTGTCCTGAGATTTCCTTCACAGCTCTTCCTAAGTGCTATTCATTCTCCTCATGTTGACCTCCAGTTACCGTAGCGATTTGTTAGTGGGTCTCCCTCTTTCCTTTGACCTTGAAGATTCCATGTTAGCGTTTATCATGTGACGCAGTTTGATGATTTCCCCAATGTGTGGACTATCCATCTCCAGTGTCATTTCCCAATCACTTCCTCACTTGGATATTGGACAGTTTGTTCTCTGACACAGCAGATTGTTGTTGTTGATAGTGTCTGGTCAGCGGATCTGAAGTAACTTGGTCTAACAACAGTTTATAACTACTTGTATGTTTTGAATGATTGTTTTCGTAGTTCTCCAAATTTCAGTTCCATACAATAGAAATGTCTTGATGTTTGTATTGAAAATTGTGACTTTGATATTGGCTGACAGTTAGTTTGAGTTTCAGCTGTCAGTCGGTTGGTTATTTAGTTGACTGAATATGTCTTAGATTGATGTAGGCAGGGTACCATTGGAAACCAGCGAGCACTAGACAGATGTTTCGTTTTAGTGTGGAACTTCTTAGAAGTGTCCACGCAAGATCCTGCACCAGTGGCTTTTGGCTGACGATGAACACCTAACCCTCTGCACCACTGAGTCGGAATCCAATGATAGACTTCCCACTTCCATCAATTTGTGATATTTAGCGCGTCGATCATCCATTTTCATTGATTATGACTGTCTCACTTTTTACAGCTTTGAACTCCACTAGTCACGACTACCCACAATGCTTCAAGAACATCCTAAAGTTAATCACTAGTTAGCTAATTATTATATTTCCATCGGGATGGTTATTTTGTAGAGATTGGTTATTTAGTTGACTGAATATTTCACAGTTTGATGTTGGTAGGTTACCATTAAAATTAATAAAAAAATAATAACATAAAATAATTACAGAGTATTATCAACCTAATTCATTACATTCTATCATTCTAGAATAGAATACACAAAAATCTACTTCAACGTTGACGAGTCATTTTCAATGTTATCCCTTGAAGTTTTGCAATTCAGTGCAACAATAGCAACAATCAGAGAATACTTAAAGAATTAGAATTTAAATAACCTCATGAATAGGTAGATTTGTTTTCACCACAGAGTATAAACTTTAAAGTATCTATACAAAGAAGTAAATATTATTTAACAATCATTACAGATAAATAGAAAGGTCCATAATTTATAACTGACCCATTCAAAATAATCTTCATTAATGAACAATTTCAAGCAGAAAGAAGTTTAAGTAAAACAACAACAACAAAAATGAGAACACGAATGAATAAGTATGAATAAAATAAGTAATATGTCATTTTTAATTCTTTGTACTAAAACTAGTCTCATATAAGATGTTTCAATGTTAGTGAATATGTAAGTTATAAGTGTTTATAGTTGAATAAAATGAACAAACATGAATGAATAAAATAACATGAATGAATGAATGATTAGTTAAAATAATACATTAAAACAAATATATTTTTTGGCATTTTATTTTCAATGAATGGTGAAAAAATATTGACCTAATAACATTGTTTCCCCCTAAAAAAGCCTTTTATTCACCAGTTCATACATTTTTACTATTAATATTCATGTTGAATTCTATCTCTGAAAGGTAATGACCACAAGTTTATTATTGTATGCTTTACTAGGAATAGACAACATTAATGATGGGCATAGTAATAGGAAGTAGTAGAATAGAAGTAATGAAAAGTAAAGTTGAAAACAAATAAAACATTTAAACACACACGTATAGTTATGTATTCTATCATGTTGTATTAGATACTGGTAAAAATAATAAAAGTATAATAATAATAATAATAATTCAGCTATGCGTTTTTTTTTCGATGGCCTAATAGATAGCAGAGTTTCAGTTGTGGGTTAAAAGGTCTTTTATTTTTAGACTTTATATATGTATAATTACAAATCAGTAATCATACTAATATAAAACTAGAAATATCTATCCTTAACTAAAGAATTATATAATTTTACTGCAGTTGAATTCTTTAAACTGGATGGGATGTACCATTACACAAAATAATTTTCGACAGTAACAAAACCTTCTCACCATCTTAGTATTCATTATATAACACAATTAATGTATAATGATTGCCAGTTAGTGATTGTTTCACAAACAAAAATGCTTTTAACACAACATTGATGTAATATACAGTAAGGTTGTTTTATGATGATGTAATATAATTTAAAGTCAATTTTTAGAGTAGATATTAACAGATAATTTCATGAACATCAAGAAACACCGTAAAAATCTATGTATGTTATACCCAAATGAAATAACATTATTTTGGTTTATTTTTCTGCATTAGGATACTTGTTCAAATTTATTAATTGATCAGAAATTTACATCTTTATATTATGATTGTTACATAAGGTCATACATCATATCTACTCCTTATAACAGTTCTAGGCTCCTTTATGCAGGATCAAGCTTTGTAAAAAAGTCGTATAATGTACATGTAGTTTGTTAAGGTAACAACATGCAAATTCAGGAAAAAAACACGTAAACAACTAACACAGACACACTAAATAATATACATAGGACATTAAAGTTCTGTAGACATGGTGTTAAAACTTTAAGACAGAACTGATATGATTTTAATTATATTAAATATGCTGGAGGTAAAATATATTTTTAATACATAAGCTATACGATTCCATACAATTCGAATCGAGACTTAATAGATTAACTGTAATCACTCCAGAAAATACGTACAGTGTGATTACAAAGTTATTTTGGTCTTGTAGTATATTATCATTAATTGGTGTTTACCTCGGGTACAACGCAGTTTGAAATTATACTTCTTTAATTGTTTTAGGAAAAACATCAAAAATTAAGGAAAACAAAACACTCCATTTGGGATTTACATGTATCTCCTCTCAAATCAGTTTGATACCTAAAGCTATTCTATTATGTATGTCATTTCAAAAAATAATTTCAGTAACGTTTTCATACACAATTTTCCATATATACCTAATCAGACAACAGCAATAGACATAATGATTTCAATATTTTGATCACTCAGTCACTATTATATGCAAACATTATACTTAGAAGTCATTTCATAAAATAACATTGCAATTATTTGATGTCTATTGAATAATATTTTTAACTGGTATCAGTTATTGCAATCATCTATCAAAGAGAATTATAAGATAAAAGGAATTCATTAAAATGCACCTATAATGCTTTCAGCGAATTGCAAATCTTACAACCAGATATAAGGTTTGTATATGTTTTCTGGTTGTTTTATTGTTCATAATAAATTTGTTTATTAGGATATACACATCATTACAAACGCCCATGTGGGAGAAATTTTGAAAGTAAATTATAAAAACAACTAAATATTCAACTGTTAGGGATTCCTAATCCATAAAGATACAATAATTGATTTAATTAAACGAAAGAAGTTGTATTGATTTTTTGTAAGCTTTATTTGTATACTTTCATCACATTAATTTGATTTCAATGTGAGTCCTACTCCTGAGTACATTTTGATAGTATTTCATTGTATTAATTAAATGATAATGATTTCACTTGATGAATAATCACTGTAAATTAATTAATATAAAAATCGATGTATTTATGTAAATAAATTTGCAGTTCGCTAGTGTTGTCTGGTTGGCTTGTGTTCCTTCTTATTTCGGCTTGGAACTCAATGGGCATAGGGCAGAAGCGTATTAATCTACTAGGCACACCTCACTTAGCATTCGGTCACCCAACAACAAATTTCACGCAACATAACATCTACTTAACATTATCGAAATATGTCAAAACTCTTCTTAACATTTTATCTCACTTACTTAGTACTAATGATTGTCGTTAGAGATCACTGTTATAATAAGATAAAGAGAACATCAAAGGTTCCATGTTTATGTCACGAAAATATATATAATTTTACCAAATTAAGGTAGGTAAAGATAGTCAAGTGTAAAAGTTCGTTGTCGTTAGTTTTTTACCAAGGCTCTACATATATGTACATTTATTTATAATATAGATCAATAATAAGATCGATACCAGTCACGTGGAGGTATGTTAGACGATGGTATATATTGAATGAGTTACCCTTATTGCCATAATAATAATATACATCAATCCCGTTTAGTATTCTAAGGTTCGATAACGACAACAACTTGATCCCAAATCAGAGTAAGAGTAGAGCAAAATGTTTTGACCAAATAACAGCAAAAGGCAAAGGGCAAAAGTGAAGAAAAGAATTACTCTAGAGTTTATATAAACATAAGTATAGAAAATTCCAGCAACTTCCCAATTGTTCGTTAGCTCTCGTTGGTTAAGAATGGGTCAATAACAACACAGTTTCATGAGCCTGTTTTCAGTATGCATGAATCAGGATTGTATCGTGCTAACAGTATACCATTTACCAGTCTACGAAAACAACTACTACTGATCAGTAAATAGATAAGGTGAACAATATGATTAATATTAAAAGGTCATGAATTTAGATGAATGAAATGAGACATAAAAGTATAAAATTGATAAATCACACAATGTTAAGTAAGAGATTAGACAAAATGTTTTGATAAGTGGTCCCAGTTGTTATGCAATTTACTTCTAATTTGGTAATTGCAAAGTGTTCACACGCTCATCTTTTAATTACATTTATTGATTGCTAAGAAAACTACCTGCTGCATGGTTAATTAATCTAATGCAAACGCAAGCAATTCAGACTAATGACATACTAACTAGATAAATTAGTAGCATTTGTATTGAATAATACTTACGTGCTTCTTTTATTTGGCAATTGTCAAACATTATTGATTTCGGAAGATGATTTGTACTATCCATTGACATTAACTGGAAAAAAGGGGAAAATATCGAAGTCCTCAACGATTGTATTCTTTTCTTAATTAATTATTCTGAGTATGCACAATACATTCATTGCTTTATAGGAATGAAGGTATAGAATTCAAGTTATGTATTCAAGATAAAAGTAATTCTACAGTAATAATACAATAATCTATGTTTTTTTTTTAATACAAAGACACATGATTTACTTTTTAGCGTAATCAATGTATTATTCCAAATTTATTTAACTCTACATCAAATCCCCTTTCAACAGAATTATTTTTAAACCGAATATAACAATATACGACTTACAGAAATAACAAATTGAAATATTGTTGAGTTAGTTAAAGTACAGCTTTCATTAACAAAAAGTAGAATTTACATTTCACAGTGAAATAATTCATTAGTTTTGTAAGTTAAAATTACATTGAAAGGACTACTCTTTGTGTTAGGTATTACAGAAAGTAAAATAAAGTTATGAGAAAATAAGTAAATTAACTGATTTCTGTTAAAAGTCGTCTTAATTTTATTATTTTCCTTTTAATATTCCACTACGAGTTCATCAAGTTTGATGAAAAGATAAGAATGGATTAAGCATACAAAATACGGCACATTAGCATTATTTTGAGCTAGAAGACCAGCATACTCAAATGGAAATGGATTGCAGTTGGGGGTTGTGGAGATAGTTAGTTGTCAATCCTGATATCACGGATCGTTCTGAATCAGACAACCACTGATCACCTGGAAGCACTGGACAGCTGTTTCGTCCTATTATGGGACTCTTCAGCAGTGCGCATCCACCACCACGTTGGGAATCGAACCCAGAACCCTATGGCTCCGCGCAGTGCGCATCCACGACCCTAACCCAGGACCCTTTGGCTCCGCGACGAGCGCTTTACCATTGGACCACTGAGTCGGCTCCTAACGCTTGATATTTTTAATTCAGTCAATTCATGATACGTTTGCACGACCTCTTCCATTGTCATCAGTGGGTAATTGCCTTACACCCGACAAAGTTGAACTCCACCGGTCACGTCTCCACACTAGAACTCCAGGAATTACCTCATGGAGCTAGTCACTAATAAGCTGATATTTAGTTACAATTAGAGGGTTAAGTGAAGAGTCCCATATTAAGACGAAACAGCTGTCCAGCGCTTCCAGGTGATCAATGGTTGTCTGATTCAGAACAATTCGTGATATCAGGATTGACAAAATGAATTGATTATAATTTGAGACTTTCCTTCATTCACAAGCAGCCTAAAATTAAGTAGAGTTAAATGTTTGATATGCTTAATGTTGCTGTGGAATTGAAAATCAGAATAATCATAAGAGAATAAAAGCTGTGGTTACAAACTTGGTTGAGTATGACGTACATTTATTTACTGCAAATTATAGAGTAGATTGTTGAGGACATAGTTAATTAAAAGAAGTTGCACAATCATAATAAAATAAAGAGAAGGTACTACAAAATAGTAAAAGCATTAAAAGAGACAATTACATAATTACTTGACACAATTGTAAATATTGAAATGACTTTGTAGGAGAGAAAAAAATATCTTCATCAAGGTAAATAAAGGCTTGCCACATTGTCCTTCCGTTTACACATGTCAGGACGAAAATATGTGATAATGGTTTCCTTGTTAAAACATAGCAATAATGTAATTACTCGTTGCTTTAAAAATTTTTGACAGGCAAGTAATTAGACTGTATGAGACTTCAAAATTTCAAAATATCATACCCCTGTGATTGTATGCGAGAAACATCTACAGTATTCTACTATGACCTATTTTAAAACAAATCATTTCAATCAGAACATTTAATCTACATAACATTAATATTATGGCTGGAAGTATCGTTTTTTGACGTGGCTCAATGGAAAGATTCAAATAATCGGAAGTATAAACTTCACTTTCTGAAGTAAACAATGTGACACTAATTTCAACATAAACAAAATTACGATTATTACATTGTCCTTATATTATCAGTATGCAATAGTCTGCATTTCTAATTGGTATAATAGTAGTAGATAATATCTTTTCGCATGATTTCTTCAAAGAAAGATTATTACTTTAGAGAAAATACTTAATTACAAAGTATGTAGCATACTGTTCTGTTTATAAAAAAAGAAATTAAACATACATTACTATTCAAGTAAAAAACAAACAAATGATTCATATGTAATAGAGAGCTAAATTCGAAACTGATGAATCAATGATTGAATTGGTCTTGTTTCTTCTTATTTTGTCCTTAAGGTAAACCAAATAAATAAGTAGAAAACTGGGTTGTTTTTTTACATATTTTCTTTTCAGATTTTTTTCCTCGAAAAAAGAAGTAAAAAACAATTTGTTATGATGAACATAGTTGAATAATATTTTATTTCTTTACATTGAAATTTAATTTTTAACCAACTAATAGTATTCTATTTTAACTGAATAAAAGAAAATGAATGATTATTTTCGTGCTATTGTTTTTCTTTCTATTCTCTCTCTTTATCTTCTATCCTGTTGATCATTAGGTCTATTCATTTTGTTGTTGTTGTTGTTCATATTATTATTGTTTTTATTATTGGTCCTTTTATTCAGTTCTTGAAGAAAATTGTCGTGGTAATGTAAGCTAATTGAATAATTTACTAGGAAATAATTTTCTTTTTTGAATATTTAAAATAGAAATCTGATTGAATAAATGTTTTCTTTCTTTGTATGCAAATAACCGGAATACATAGAATACGTTTAGTTGTTTACCTTTAAATTTAGATATGTTAATAAAATCATTAATTACTTCTAAGTTAATTGAGATTTATTCTAATTTTAAACTGAAAATATTATATTACAATATACAGTACTCTACATAAGGATAAGGATTTTCAGCTACATATATATAAACAAAGCTGATTAACTTGTTGACGTAGTCTACTTGTAGAGTTTATATTCTAAGACATTACAGTAATTTTTATACTTTAAGTTAGGTATATAAAAAAGTATTGTACATTGTAATGTACATTTTCTATTGTCATTTAATTGAAAATATGATTTTAGTACTGACCACCTGTTACTGAGCATGTATATTGAATTCTTTTAAAAATGATAGAAAAGTTGAAAATTTATCTTAATTGATTTCATTTACTGTTTACTGTCTTGTATTCTATTCAGTTTTTAGATAGGTTGCCCTGTTTATTATTCTGATAAAAGAAGTGTACCGATTTTTATAATGAATAGTTATTAATGAACTTTATCGCTGGATAGTTCCTTAACATGGAATGCCAAAATTCAACCTGAAAAAATATCAGTAAGGTGATAAGTGAAGCCGATTAATGGGTTAAACTCGCACAATCCAAGGAATTTACTTAGTATTAGTTAGTTAAAACAATGGTTAGGATATCCCACTATTAAGTTGTTTTCCAGTTAACGATTTTTGAAGAATGGATATTCTAAATCTTGAGTAGATTGATACTGATAAAGAATACTCCAACTAGATTCCATGAAAAATAAGTAGACAGTAATATATAAAATGATATTTTTTAAAATAACTAAAGTTAAGAGGTCGTTAAATAAGCATTTTATACTTTCTTATGAGTACAATCTTCAATTCCAACTCCAGACAAGCTTATAGTCAAAATACTTACCTAACAAACTGCAAACTATAATGCTATTTATGTGAGGAACTAGCTGATTGAAAATCTTTGTCTTAATTCATATACAAAATTAATTCACAAAATGTAAACTAAATGCATTCATGATGCTAATTACTAACTACCGTGTTCACAAAATTTTAATTAGTCTGAGGCCTATTCAATAAGACAATTTGTCTGTACGGGAGACTAAAAGCACTGAATGAATTTTATAGTTTCCATCACGAATTGACTTTGGTCGAACAACTTTTTAAAACTAAAAAACATTAGGCAGCATTTTTGTCCTAATATGGGACTGCTAAACAGTGTACATATTTAACCATACAAGGGATCGAATTCAAGACCTTTATGACTTGCATTAAGCTATAAAGCAACAAAATACTGAGGTGATACTTATTGATTTTTATTTCAAACTTCAACTGATTTTCGTTAGTGAGCGTTCTTAAACCTAGACGCACTCTCTGGTCAGTGCTTCTTGTTTTCTAATATTTGTTTTTTAAATGTCGACATAAATCATTGTATTGTTAATAACACACCATGAGTTTAAGAATTTCTTCCGATAAATATGATTAATATACTTATCTAGGCACAGGTACATGTAAAATCAAAATTCACCGTCAACATACAGATGATCAAAGGAAACTAATCAAATAATTTACATGTAATTAACCGCTAGATTTGTGTTCATAATTGTTTTTGTATCTACTCAACACCTTCTTCTAAAAGAGTATAATTTTATCAAATTTTTTTATAAACAATATACTTATACCATATGACTAAAGCTTTGTTTGCATTATTGTATGACTGCTATACCTATGACTTTAACCGATTGCTTTCAAAGTTTATAAACTGTCATATAATATTAAAAATCCAATATAAGATGTTTCGAGTTGATTAGTTACATTTAGTAACATTTTGACCGTAATATTTCTAAAAATTGTTTTACTCAATCATGCATTTGAAATAACACTATTGTACAGATTACGAAGATGAAATAATCAAGAAGATTTTCTTCGTCAAAATATTTATTTTAATAGACGATATCATTGTTGTCCGTTATATTTGTTTATAAATCTTATTCACATCATTTACCTAACATAACTTATCACTAAATTACTTTAATAATAAGATTTTGTGCTTTTTCAAGTGATTTATAAATTAATTCAGTTTGACATTAATCCATTGAGCTATGCATGTTATATAAGGTCATTGAATAATTCAACAACTGAACTAAATGAAACAGAAAATTAGGTTTACAACACACTGTTATCACTTACAATACTGCTGTACATGTAATTTATACATGCCTATTCAAAGTTTTTATTAATTCATATTGTAGATTTTAATACCTTGACAGTATAAATACGTCTGATTGCTTCATAAATGAATCAAGATAACGTAGTTTGTAAATTAATTAACTTTATTTTTGATAGATACACTTCAATCACTATTAATTACGGATACTTTATGCTCACAACGGTCATCAGCAGTAATTGTTCACTTCATGTAAAATGTTGTTTTCATCATTCTAGTCAACTAATTTAATAAACTACAACATGTTTTCAATAAAATTGAAGTATATATGTAATTTACATTTTACCTCAGTTCTGTAACTATAGTAACTAAATAAGTTTGCCAAAGTATGTTTTTACCTAGAAAATGATACTGAATCAATCATTTTATGATGAAAAAGTTTACTCATGAAGTTACTAAGTAAATAAAGTGAATATATGACATTTTGTAGATAAAATGCAACAAATTAAAGATAATCATCATATCAATGAAAAATGAAAAGGATATTTAAGTTTTAGATATAACTAAGTAATTAAACATAATTATACTACAGATGTCATATGCTAACATTAACAAGGGTAATCACTGAGAATCAGAAATGGGTAAAACTCTCTATTACATCTTAGCTTAGAAATTACTAATCGATGCGTGTTTATAATTCCAAATTAGAGAGTTGGATTAACCTTTTATTTTAAATTTTATTTAGTGAGCTGTTAACTTCCAATTTGATTTGCTTTATAATTACTCACGTTATAGTCTAGAATTAAACTGGTTCCTGATAAGAAATCAGCAGGTATCATGTAATAATTCTTATACTTGACATAAGAATATATTAAAATATCACTTGACGACTTATATTTGTAAACAACATAAATCAACATGGATCAATTTCACTGAGTGATTTTTGATATTTTTTAAAACACTAGATCTTTTATAAGAACTTCTGACTTTGGTAAAATGTATACTGTTCTGAAATTTATTTCAAAGTATAACTTTTAGATAATTTTGTCTATTGAATAATCAACATTTTATTGAAGTTAGTTACTCTGCTTAAAAACTGTTTTGTTTTTGTCTAGTTATTGACATTCACTCGATTCAATAGTAGTTAAAAAGAAATTATGATAGGTGATGCATCAAATAATCCGCTAATGAATACATAATTCAATGTACGAATACTTGTTCAATAAAAATATTTTAACTGTCACAAAATAATAATCACGCAAATAATTCATTATGTATTATGTATCAATAACTTAAAGTACTTATTTTGTTTTATAATTTTCGAAATGTTTATCTGCTATATTTGATTGTAGTATACACGAGGATTCTGAAACTCTCTACATAGTCTAAATAGCTTTATTGATATTTGTTTAAGTAAGATGTATATCTTATAACTTCTGTATTTACGTTTACCTTTAATTTTTCGACAGTATTTGCAGTCATAACCTTGTACACCAAAATCTAAAAGAATTTTAGTTATGCTGAAATTTCAGACCGATACAATACTATACGCCATAAGAGATTGTTATTATCGTTTTCTCAAAATATTTCCTACAATCAAGTTTTTTATCTGAGAATGAATCTAAGGTCATATTTGAGGAAAACACATTTACCTCATTGTTTTGTTGGACCACTAAAGAAGAGTGTGAAACTTTCAGAGCTGTGTTTCAGAGATTAGTATAAACATTGCATTTCTATTATTGTTACGTTCATCTTACCCTATTCTCCCGTTTAGCATATTTACTGTTATGTTATCTCTTATTATGGACTACAGTTAATTAGTTGTGTACAAGTTATCCTTATTCACTATCACTATTTCCTTAGTTCTGTATTAATGTTAGTATCTTAATTGGTTCGCTGTGTGGTCTAATTTTATAAATGTATAAAGGCACGACTGAAATACAATTCGATTGGATTCTGTCTGTTTAGCTCAGCAGTCGTTGTTTTTCCTCTATTCCGACTTGGGGACTGGTAGTCGCAGGGTAGACGTATCTGTGCAGTGATTAGCAATCATCAAGAGCATTGTGTATTTTTTCCAATACATAACAATTGGCGACGGGTTTAAAGTGAATCCAACTTACGCAGTCATTGGTCACAAGTCTTAAAACATAACACTCAATTTACATTTTGTCAAGTATTGTCGTTTTTTAATGCTTTTTACTGGATAGTCATTCATATAACGCAGTTTTCCTATCAATGTAACTATTTCAAAATATCATTTGAATAAAGTACGAATTTAAAAACTGTGTTTTGTTACTATCTGAGATACAGAAAATTCTACAATTTAAGAATGTCCTCCCTTCTGTAAATTTTTACTACTTTATTTTGGTCCGAGTATGTATTGATATTTTTATACTCTTTCTTGTAATGAATAATAATTCACATTTAACATTTCATTTTATTAAAGTAGAGTTATGTAAGTACAAAGTGTCAATTTCAATAGATCTACAATTATAGATTCAAATTAATAATCAAAGTGTATAGTCATTTTTTAAGGTAAATGTAGTTTATGAATGTAGAACTTCTTTTTCCAAATGTTAAATTGATTAACTTGGATCCCGTTTTACGTCAAATGAAATTCTGCGAATAAATATAAATATGATAGTAGACACTAGAGAATGAGTTAATTCATAACATTGAATAATAATTGAATTAAAAGATTGATTGCAGATTATGTAATGCGTAACATTAAATGAATTAGGCAGTAGACACAAAATGAAGAATGAATAGTAAACTGTCGAAATGTTTAAGAGTAAAATAATTAATTAAATTAGATGAATTTACATTGAAAATATCCGGAAGTGAAAGAGAACATGAACATAAAGTGTATTAGTCTATCTAATCATAAACATTAATTTATGATTTACATCTTAAAATGTTCATGATCAAATCGAACATCTATTATACACTAATAATGTTATACAAGAAACTACATTGAAATATATAATATTTATACATTTATATACAGTTTCTTTAAACTAACTACTGGATATCACGTCAAAAGGTGAACCATCTAAATGATGATACAAAAAAAGGAATTTTAGTATTATGAGATCAAATTGACAACATTACACATTTGATTGTATGCATTCTATTGAAAATATTAGTAAGTTTTCATTAAAATTTTATTTAACATTAATTAATTATTGAGAAAGAAAAATAACATTACAGATTACATTGTTGTCATGATGAAATTGATTTCAGAAAAAAAAATAAGTTGAAATTTACAAAATTTGTTTGAAATTCTAATTTATCATTTCATATACATTAAACAAATGAACATATGGAATATTATAAAACAACAGAAATGTTTACCCTCAACTTATTCGTAAAATCTATACATTAATGTCATAATAATAGACTAAAGTAAACAGATGTTTCTAATCTATGTAGTAATATTCTACTTGTTTAAATGGATCATCGTTTTAATATTTTAGAATTCATAATTATCCTATAAACAATACAGTAAATTGTTGATTCATTTCAAATTTTTTGAAATGTTTATTTAATAACTAATTCTAATATTTAAATTGTTTATGTTTGTTTAATTCATTGTTAAATATAAAACATACAAATGAATAATTGAATAAATTGTGTATTAATCAATGCCTGTTACTCGTTGTGGAGCACGATTCCAAGTTAATGCTTGTCTTTTGATACAGTTTGATGATTTCTTCGATGTATATTCCATCCACCTCCAGTGTCATTTCCCAATCTCTTCCTTACCTGGATATTGGTTGATTTTTTCCCTGCCATAGAAGGTTGTTGCTGTTGATAGTGTCTGGTCAACGGATCCGAAGCATCATGCTCTAACAACTGTTTATAACTAATTATATTTTTTTGAATGATTGTTTTCGTAGTTCTCTGGGTTTCAGTTCCATATAACAGAACTGTCTTGATGTTTGTATTGAAAATTGTGACTTTGATATTGTTTGACAGTTAGTTTGAGTTTCAAATGTTTTTCAGTTGTAGAACTGCTGTCATTGCCTTGCCAATTCGTGCTTTTACATGTGTATCAAATCCTCATTGTTTATCAGTGATGCTGCTGCTCAGGTATGTGAAAGTTTTTTCACAGCTCCCAAAAATTCTATGTCAAGTGGAATTAAGTTGGCGCTTGTTGTGTTGTATCTAAAAATCTTGTTTTTTTCTTTTGTGTACATTGAGGCCTACTGCTGACTGCAGACGCTGCTGTTACACTGTCCATCTTCACCTGCATTTGTTACTGTGTGTGCGATAGAAGAGTTGAGTCATCTAGAAAGTCCAAGTCTTCTAGTTGCATCCGTGTTATCCACTGTGTATACACGAAATTTATTATATTCGTCTTGAAAATTTGCGATTACATTCATTCGTATATTAAAATTTTGAAATGACTAGACTGTAAATACACACAAGTAAACATTATTTATTAAAGGCAAACAAAATCTAATGAATTATTGAACATTACAAAACTATTATCGATTGCATTGCGTTACTAATTAGAAACTCCCTTCAAATGACAAATGATTTATTATGATGGATATTAATTAGAAAATGTGTAATGTTACTTAACTAGAAATTTAGAATCAGATGTTTGTTATTTTTCAACTTAACAATCAATATACCTTTTTCTGTTTAATGAGGAGTTATATAGATAATCTGATGGTCTAGCCATGAAATCACAACTAAGTTTAGTCTTAACAGATTTCTTACCGATAAAATTGGAAACGGCTATGTGAGTATTGTGACAAATAAGAAGAATTTCGCTACCGGTATATGGAAGATACGTTTTTAGTTGTATAAAATAACTGATAAAGCACAGAACATAATGGAGACGTCTGAAAGATTTCACCAAACAGTTACCTTCATGAAAAAGGAAGGTGCAAAAGATTTCAGGTTAAAGGCTAATTAAATGGTTATTTTATATATAAACGTGTCTGCGGAACTAACATTCAATCACGTAGAGTTATGCCTTTCCTTCTTCAGTTAGTACATGAAATAAAGAAAAAATGCCTAACTCCGCAGCTTGTATGTGTATCCTTCAGTTTAGCGAAGTTCGTGAAATTAGTTATAGATGTATTACCAGGCAAATATACAAGCATATCTCTGAACATCACTTGTTGTCTATGACAAAAGCAAAAATTTGTCTGAAAAATTCTGTTCGTTGGTCAACACTGAATTGAACTTTTCCAAAGAATTCCATTAAGCTTAACACATGTTTCTAGAATACGTCTCTTACACGGAGATGAAGTCACAGAAACAGTTTTAACTATTTGAGTCTTTGTACATACAGTAAATTTGAGCAGGTAACTAGTTTACTGTCGCCTTTTACCTATTTTCTAAAGCTATTCTTACATTTTGCAGAGATTTTTCACTTCCCTGAAAATTCTACTTTTTAACTTAATTCTTACGTACACTTAAATTTAATTTTTGATCTTTCCCTTGCGTAATCCACTTAGTGATGTGATTATTGAATACTTCTTATACCATTTTGTCATTCAGTTATGATTATTATGATTGAAATACAAATATCACAAATATTTACACTTAATTCAACGACTTATAAATTAGTTAATTCCTACTTTATTTTATTTCTATGCACTTAGTTAAAACAATTAATCAATTATGTAATCTCACTCTAATATTACATTCATTTGAGTTACTAAGTGATTATTATAAATTTTTGGGAAATATTGAAGTGTACAACAAGCTGGTTGGTTCCTATTCAATTTTAGCTTTATACCTAATATTAAGCTTTTATATTTATATAGAGCTTTAATGGCGAGTTAACTGGATAGAAATATTGTTTTAAGGTCTTGTATTCTCCGATTGATTAACATAACTATAAAGGATAGAATCGACGAACAAAATAAATATCGTCATAGCTACAACCGATTAATTATTTTGTTTAAACTGACCTTTCACTTAGGAAAAATACAGAAGTGGAAACTCGGAGTTAATTCTTTTTTATTGACATTATTAACAAACCATAAACGCTTGTGATTATACAATTTTGAAAGTTCATTAAAGAATCATAATGTAAATTTTTATTGATTAGACTAAGAAGGATTTCCTAAGTATTAAGCCTTGAAGAAATGTTTAAAGATTACCAATCTTACCCCATTGTATAGAAATTTAAAGTAATATAGGCCTAAATAATATGCCTCAAAGAACTAGATGATATTCACTTGCAAAACTTCATGACTGACCCAACTGTCAACAAAACCTATTTGATATCAGAATGTTATAAATGAAATGTATAAAACTTCTAATGTGTGCTGGGATTTCTCAACTAGTGTAAGTATCTTTCCACAAACCAAGTATTTCTACCATGGATCTTACTTAATATGTCCACTCTATTTTTATTATCCTTATTGAAGTAACCACTGTGGTGAATACTACTCATTAAGTCGACAATAAGTAGTAGGTAGCGGAACGTCGCTTAAAACCGGAAAGAATTAGGGAACACTACTACTTCCACTAATTTGGTATTAATGTTGCTGTGCAGCTGAGGTGTGGTAAATTGGATAGATACACATATATGCTAGGTCCTACTTGTATGCATATACTTAGGTACATGTGAACTTAAATGTAGAAGATCGAAGAATAAAGAAATAAAACCCTGTGGGTTTGTGAAACTTAGTGACAAAATCTTTGGTCTGCTAAGAAACATCAATTTCCAAAAATGCCCTCCTTTCCACTACCGACAAATACCAAACAGAATGAAACCTAGGTTTTAATCACTGAAAAAGAAATATGAAACTTCTCTTTGAAAAGTTGTCATAACAACATTCAGTTTTTACGTTTTAACTAACAGGAATAACATTTACTGTAATGAATGATCATACACTTATGGAACAGTTTTTTATTGTATTAATAAATACTTATGATAAGAATATTTCTCATAATCCTAACCACTTAATAGAGTTACGTTTGTCCTAAAAGTCTACGAAATATTTTTATCTCTATGAAAGAATAGTAAATCATACTTAACTGTACTATATTAAATCATTAAAACAAATATTACTGACAAGTATATTATGTAAAATACTTTATACATATTTAAGTACTTATAATTAATTAAGCCTTAGTATCATGCATAAAGCATTTTTGTTAAGTTAATAATTATAAGATAGGTACTTATTGTTATTATTATTATTTAGTACACATACATAAAGCAACTACTTCAACGAGAAGTCATTTTCAACTAGTTCAGTTTCAATGTGATACAATGATATTTTAGCAAATAAATATCCATCAGTTGAAAAAAACAATCATGATTAGAACATTGATTGCAAAATTTTACTTAGTAAGATCCATGATTATGGAGTAATTTATAAAACTTCCAAAATATTTCCACGATTAAGATAAATAACGAATTTTGTGCCTCGGAATGAAAATCATGTTATATAACTACTAACTAAGAAGTCTAAATTCAAAAAGATTATCGTATAAAATAGAAAGAATCAAATACACTTATCTGAATAAATATTGTGTAGGATGACAAAAGTGAAAATCTATCATTATCGTTTACGTACACAGTAGTCTGTGGTAAAATTATGAATGACTAGTCTTTAAATTCTTTAATAGGATTAGGTATGTGCAAAGGGATTTGAAGATGTCATTTTTCGTAAAAGCTTGTTTTACTTATGTGAATAAAAATAGAGTACAAAATAACATGAATTCATTCAAATTCACCCATTTCTTAAACATTTATGTGATATTCCATCATATCTACTGTGAATATTATACACTTCCTCTTTTCCATACTCCAACCCTAATTAATCACACTGTCACTACCATTTCATCTCTTACATGACCTTGTATACTTACTTACGCTTATATATATATATATATATATATAATATATATATATATATATATATATATATTATATATATATATATATTAAACAGGTATCCTATGTGGCTTCAGTCCCACTGTCAATACTTATGATTACGTATTATGATATTTTAATTAATAAGAACATACGGTTGTAATGCAGCTCATGAGAACCAGCAAAATAAAATAATTAATCTATATCATTGTGCGTCAAATTTTGTTCTTGCTTTATTTAAATTCATAAAGAAGATTAGTTGTTTACATTTATAATTGATATAATTGCATTACACACGCTGACGGTGCGTTATGCTTTTTCTGTTGGTGCTTAAATAAAATGTCACTGAGCTAATCTTCGTTTTTTAACAGAACCAGTTGCGTTAATTTTGTGGACTAATATTTAATTCTTGCTAGAGCACCAAACAAGGAATAATCCTACGTTCTTGGCATCACTTTCAGCTGAATTCATTGCAATGTGGTTATTAATCCCATTAAACTGATTCTATTAGATACTCGGATAAACGCTTACTGTGGTTATCATAAAATTCAATCATCCGTTAAAGTATTAACGCTAATTCAAGTAAACTATATTCCTATAAATATTGAACTTATTTTGTGTACTTATATTAACTATTAATATAATACCTATATCTGTTTGTGACTATTTGCTTTGATGTATTAGTATAGAGGATTCCACGACCACCGGAGTAGTAGACCTTCAAAAAAATCGCTACTAGGATTTACGTCAAGAAGTTTAATAGGCTTTAAACATAATTAAGCTGTAACGAAATCAAAATTAGGATAGATATTATGTTGGCAATCAAGAAGTAACTAACGTAATATTATCCTGCTACTAAATTTAAATGCGTTTTCACATTTGCAATTCAGTTCTTACATAGTTATCTTTACAACAGTGTAACTTCTTGAGCAAAACGAATTATTTTGTAAAAATATTGACTCAATGAACTAGTGATTGAGAGCTGAATAATTCTAAGATGAGTTTTATGAACTATAAAAAACTATTTACAATCAATATCATTTCCAATCATATATATATATATATATAGATATATATATATATATATATATATGTCACAATGAACCAATAGATGCACAAGCTTCAAAAACATAAGTATCTGGCAACTTTTTTGTGTCAGATTGTAAAATGGGAAGCAAATAGGCGTAAAATATAGATTTATCCGTTACGTTTTCAAAAACTGCATACACAAAGCTGTTTTTCCTTTTATTCAGTAAGCGTAATTCTCATTAATAATTCCATTTTAGGCCACAGCTCCTTACTAGATTTGAATCTTTTATACGTCACGTCAGGATGCATTACAATGAACAAGTGCACACTACATAAATGCGGAAAACTGCAGGATACAGAGCAACATAATACTGTTTTTTTTTCAAAATAATTCCTACAAGTGGTGACAAAAAAATATAGCCAGTTCTTATCTAACCGCTTGTTCACATGACAAAATTTTCTATACAGAATGATAAGCCTAGACCGTACTAGTGAATTCCAACAATATCCATTTGTACATAACTACAGTTTGCGATAACTGAAAGCAGAATGATCTATTGGCTTGCAAATTTAAAATAACATAATTAGCATTATTAATAAAACAAAATTAACAGAACATAATAGTTATTAATAAGGACTAGTGTCCTACAGTCATTGCTTTAGATGAAGGAACATTTAGTCTCATGTAAAATAAAACGCTCGAATTGACTTGTACTCTTCACCACATTGAATTTACGAAAACTTGAGATCAATTGGTATATCAAATTAATCCGTCAAAGATAAGCAACTGAAATCCATTCAATTAAAAAATAGCTTTGTCATAATTAACATTATAAAAATTACCAAAACAATATGGGGGAATATCTTGTAGTGATATTTGTTTAACTCCATGCATTTGGAGCGGTAAAAAACCACAACTAGATGTAATAACAAATGTATGATTAACTAAAAAAGGAACACCACTATTAATGCAATTTGATCGCATGTTTCAACCAAACAAATAGTCAGTCACGGAGATAATTACTTGTTCATTATTTCTTAGTAATTAAACTATTAATACTATTTAAAAACTGATTACGGTGAACATAAGTGCAAAATTTATGACCCATTTAGTTTGACTGACTAGCAAATATTATTTTAGCCTTCATGAATATACAAATTAGAGTATGTTTAATGAACATCGAAAATATCTTGTTCACATTCGCTTGAAAGAACTCAAATATTTTCATTAGTGCTACCTTATACAACTAACGTTCCGTATTTCATATTACACATAAATTCTAATTAAGTGTTCAAAAAAACTATTTATTTAAAGGTATCAATTGATTGACATATTTTTAATACATTTGGTGACCTCTGTCATATCATTAGTTAGATGCGACTTCTCGTAGATTCTATGCATAAAATTCCTAGTGTTCTACTATTACTAAAT
>CM046068.1:4346866-4363505 GCA_025215515.1 Schistosoma japonicum
ATGTCACAATGAACCAATAGATGCACAAGCTTCAAAAACATAAGTATCTGGCAACTTTTTTGTGTCAGATTGTAAAATGGGAAGCAAATAGGCGTAAAATATAGATTTATCCGTTACGTTTTCAAAAACTGCATACACAAAGCTGTTTTTCCTTTTATTCAGTAAGCGTAATTCTCATTAATAATTCCATTTTAGGCCACAGCTCCTTACTAGATTTGAATCTTTTATACGTCACGTCAGGATGCATTACAATGAACAAGTGCACACTACATAAATGCGGAAAACTGCAGGATACAGAGCAACATAATACTGTTTTTTTTTCAAAATAATTCCTACAAGTGGTGACAAAAAAATATAGCCAGTTCTTATCTAACCGCTTGTTCACATGACAAAATTTTCTATACAGAATGATAAGCCTAGACCGTACTAGTGAATTCCAACAATATCCATTTGTACATAACTACAGTTTGCGATAACTGAAAGCAGAATGATCTATTGGCTTGCAAATTTAAAATAACATAATTAGCATTATTAATAAAACAAAATTAACAGAACATAATAGTTATTAATAAGGACTAGTGTCCTACAGTCATTGCTTTAGATGAAGGAACATTTAGTCTCATGTAAAATAAAACGCTCGAATTGACTTGTACTCTTCACCACATTGAATTTACGAAAACTTGAGATCAATTGGTATATCAAATTAATCCGTCAAAGATAAGCAACTGAAATCCATTCAATTAAAAAATAGCTTTGTCATAATTAACATTATAAAAATTACCAAAACAATATGGGGGAATATCTTGTAGTGATATTTGTTTAACTCCATGCATTTGGAGCGGTAAAAAACCACAACTAGATGTAATAACAAATGTATGATTAACTAAAAAAGGAACACCACTATTAATGCAATTTGATCGCATGTTTCAACCAAACAAATAGTCAGTCACGGAGATAATTACTTGTTCATTATTTCTTAGTAATTAAACTATTAATACTATTTAAAAACTGATTACGGTGAACATAAGTGCAAAATTTATGACCCATTTAGTTTGACTGACTAGCAAATATTATTTTAGCCTTCATGAATATACAAATTAGAGTATGTTTAATGAACATCGAAAATATCTTGTTCACATTCGCTTGAAAGAACTCAAATATTTTCATTAGTGCTACCTTATACAACTAACGTTCCGTATTTCATATTACACATAAATTCTAATTAAGTGTTCAAAAAAACTATTTATTTAAAGGTATCAATTGATTGACATATTTTTAATACATTTGGTGACCTCTGTCATATCATTAGTTAGATGCGACTTCTCGTAGATTCTATGCATAAAATTCCTAGTGTTCTACTATTACTAAATGGATTGTTGACTGATTTTTGGTAAGAAAAAATATGGAAAAATTTGATCAACTTAAGCTATCGTGAAAGGTTTACATAATGTTAGAATTCCTAATTGATCACATTCAAATATATTCTAAAATTAACAGAAATGTTAAAAAGTTTGGCGTGAGCATAATTTCTGAGGTTATTTGTAGACATGTTGATGCTATGATACCATATTTCGTTTCCATGATACCATCCAAGTAGTTGTAAGATAAACACTGACTTTTCCTGAAAATAGAAATGTCAAATTTCAGTCTTTTAAACGCTATGGAATCTATGGATTTGACTAGGGAGAAATTATACAATTTTATTATTTTGAATACGTTTATCATATCCAGTATTCAGCTGGTATCACATCGAATACCGAAATTTTCTACAGTTTATCTACTTACTTACTTACCAAGCACATAAAGGCCTATATTTACATAGCTAATTGAACATATTCAAAATAATTCCCTTCTTAGTAACAAATATCAATTATAAATTGAACTGATCTTAATAAAACCACTCAAGAAAACAGGAATCAGTCAGTCAAAGCCTGTTACTCCATGTGGAGCACAGGGTGCTGACCAGTATTCTCCAACCAACTCTGTCCTGAGCTTTCCTTTCCAGCCCCTCCCAAGAGCTCTTCATGTCTGTCACCGATTCCCGACGCAGTGTATTCTTGTGTCTCCCCCTTTTCCTATGACTAAGATACCATGTTGATGCTTGTCTTGACATAATTTGGTAGTTTCCTCAATGTGCGTCCTATCCACCTTCAGCGTCTTTTCCTAATTTCTTCCTCGGCTTGAAGCTGGTTTGTTCTCTGTTATAGGAGGTTGTTGTTCATGGTATCCGGCCAACGGATCCGAGGTATCCTACACAGAAAATTGTTTATAATTACTTGTATCTTATGAAGGATGCTTTTCGTAGTTCTCCATGCAAGTTTCAGCTCTATGCAACAGAACCGTCTTCACATTTGTATTGAAACTTCTAACTTTAATGTTGGCTGACAGTTGGTTTGAGTTCCAGATGTTTTTCAGTCGTAAAAATGCTGCTCTTGCTTTTCCAATCCGCGCCTTCACATCTGCATCAGACCTTCCTTGTTTATCGATGACGCTGACCAAGTATGTAAAGGATTCTACATCTTCCAGAGATTCTCCGTCAAGTGAAATTGAGTTAGTGTTGGTTGTTTTGTATCAGAGGATCTTGCTTTTCCCTTTGTGTATGTTGAAGCCTACTGCTGCCGAGGCTGCTGCAACCTTGTCCGTCTTCATCTGCATCTGGTGGTGTGTGTGGAATAGAAGAGCTAGATCACCTGCAAAGTCTAAGTCATCTAGTTGCATCCATGTTGTCCACTGTATTCCGAAGTGCCTTAAGATGTTGCGGTTTTCATGATCCAGCCGACTAACAGCAAGAAGAGGATGGACGAGATTGCGCAGGTTTGTCTAACACTGGTCTTCACTTCAAATGAATTCGTGAGTTGACCTCCATGCACGATTTTAAAATGTAGTCTGTCAAAGTAGTTCCGTATGATGTTGACTATCTTCACGGGTACGCCATAATGTCGTAGAAGGCTCCATAGTACTCTCCTATCAACACTACAGAATGCTTTTTCGTAGTCGAGGAAGTTAATGTAAATGGGTGAATTCCATTTAATTGACTGCTCAACACTGAACCGTAGGGTAGCGATTTGGTCAATATACGATCGGTCCTTACGAAATCCGGCTCGTTAATCTCAAGTTTGGCGTCGACTGGGTCTTTCGTTCGGTTTAATAACACTCTGTTGAAGACTTTTCCTAGTATCGAAAGAAGAGTGATGTTTCTGCCATTCTCACAATTACTAAGATATTCTTTCTTCGGTATCTTGATGAGGCATTTTATTTAAAATCTGATTGCTGTCACTTTGATAGTAAATTTTCTTTGGTAAAATATATAGACTTGAAAGATTTAAATTGAAAACTTGCCTCCTTGATGTAACAGATGAATGCATTACACCGAAAGTTTTACAGTTGAATGCTCGATTAAAAAACAATTAAGTCGCTGTACAAAAACTTCATACAGAACGAAAACATCTTTATTCATCGCCCTGGTAACGCGCTCCAGTGTTAATAATGATAGATAAGGTCATGTATATAAGAAAAGTTAAAATGCTTATGGGTGATTCATTGAAGTTACTGAATGATCGTTCGTGAGGTCATAGGTAAAGCAACAGAATGAAATGTCAAAAAAAGAGACTGAGGTTTGATAGAAAGGGTATCAATCCACAGTACCACATACAATGAGTTCAGAAGCTAGAGGATCCAAGTTACCATATTTGCATGATTTTCCCGAAGTGTACAGACCTGATGTGTCCACAATAACAATAATGTCACTGGTTGATTTTTTAGTTTCACAAACTCGTCCGACGGTTAGCAAGAGAATTACGACCGATGACCTCAGAGACAGACTTCAACAGTTTGAAGAGTATCTTACAATCTGCTTGAAAGTGTCAACATCGCTAGTAAATTTATAATTTCATATCATCAATGTTCACCACAATCCAACTGTATGAAACTATACAAAATCGATGATAACAGTGACCTTCCGTTATCAAAACATAATTTCAAACAGCTCCCCTACTAATCTGTACCATTTTAATTTAGTAACACTACCGCCAAATAGACAGATATGCTATGGGCAAATATGGGCACGATAGGACAAATGAATAAAGTTAACAATCACTGAAATAACTATATATGTGAGGTATATTGGTGACATTTTGTTATTTGCGATATGTAAAGACATGCCTCAAATATGTTGGTTGTCCTTAATAAGCCCCATCCTAATATATGATTTGCAGCGGAGCAGTAACTTGAAAACAGGTTTTATTTTTTAGATTGTGATACCAGACACAAAGAGAACTGTCGAATTCCAAAAGCTCCTATTCAATAAGGTATAAGTGAAATTACATGCAAATGTTATTTAATCGAGAACATAGATAATATTCAAAGATCACTAGAGAAGAACTAAATATTGTTGAAAATTGCCTGCGAGATAAAGTTTATCCGCAAAAATTCACGACTAAAAAAAGCTTGTTGCGTACTAATTGGTTTCATAAGCGATGAAACTGCTGGTAATATATATTTCGCATTAAGAGCTGCATTAGAAAGAACCTATCCAGTTGCAAAACTAGTCTCATTTTATCACGAAAATTGCACGTTGAAGCCTTAAGCGTGTTTATTAGTTAACATGTAAGTGTACTCATACATCTGAACTGAAAGGAAAACTTCTGTTTGCATATCAGGTACTTTCCTCGGAAATTGCGACTACGAGATCACTGTGCTTTCAATAGTGCGGTTACCTGTCAACAATCTGACAGTGGACATGACGGAGCCACAGTCACTGTCATCAAAAGGCTTAGACGTGATTTTCGCATCTAAAAGGATACTGACACTAACCTCACAATACCTTGGTGACCCCATTTCTAGTCTGTTAAGCAACATCCCACAATGTGTTAACAATTACTTTTTTATTTTCTTCATTTTGTCTTTCATGTTTTCTGAATTTTACTGACCTTAAGCTTTCGACTAATTCAATCGTGTAATTGTATTACGTAATCTTTTAACTTCAACTTTCTGATATGTTTTCATTTGTTGTAAAGCACTTTCCCTCCTAGAAATATTTGCGCTATTCACCATCTAGATAACAGACCATACGACTATCTAATATAATCCTTCCGTATTTAATGTGCCGTTTACTAAACAGCATCGATATGAACTCGTTTTCAATGACGACATAAGGCATTTAAAAGAGCCTCGTTTTCTTTAAATAAATATTGGATATTGTGAAGCAGCTGATGGAATGTAGGAAAATACATGAATCCAAACCGTTCTTTTAAGATCATCGTTCATGCTTTTTAAAAACAATCTATAAATTAAAATTGTTATATAATGTCTAAAATAATGTGGATAACACTAAAATGCTTTGTTTAAAATATTATCTGTTATTTCATACAGTTTTATAAGATACTAAGTATTTTTGTGATATACCAAGGTTAATCATTAATAAATCGGTGGCTGTTCTAGTTAAGAAACCGAAATTCTAGCTAGTAAATATCTTTTTTTCTACATATGACTAAATCATAAAGACCTATTGGGTGCGTAACCACCGTGATAGTGAAGGTTAATTAACGTGCTAGTAACAAAATACATTTTCGTATATTTGACTCAAAGACATGCTAACTAGATATTTATATAATTTTAGTGTAGTAGCACACACTACTAACCAGCGTTTGGACACCTTAACTCCGCAATATCAGTAAGCGAAGTAGTTTAAAACAATTTAGGAAACATTCGGCTTTTAATCAGCAACTATAATACAGCTGAAGTAGCCTTCTCTCTTATTGTAGCTATAGGTCACTTTTATTTAACAGCATTTCTGTTTCTCGCTAACAATTCACAAGAGACTACAAAGGTCGTGTTCAGTGTGAATTACAGCCATAAGATTACTACATAACTCAAATGAATGAAACGAAGGAGCCAAAAGCAACTCAGTTTGTATGAAATCATTTGAGCACGCATTGATTAAAGCCTCAGTAAAAAAAATTGCCAAGATATTATTTGACCTGGAGGCAGGATAAGATAACTCCATTGAGTCGTGATTCATTTAAACGGTCTGCTGATGACTAGTACTTTATGCCTAACCCTAGCACTGCTCATAGGGTCGTTCGATAAAACCCAAATAATGTTTCTAAGACGTTTGATTCAAGGAACATTAAATTGGAAAGTTTATCCATGGTTTTGACGTTAAAATTACAAAAATTAGATTCATAGAAAGTTTATTGGATAATAATTAGAGCATGATAACATTACTCGTCTTGATATTGCGGAAAATTATAAACTCACCGTAGTAAACGTTATTACCAAGCCTAAACTGTGAATAATAAACGTTAACCAACTTACATAAACGAAAAAGTCATCTATGGGCCTTCATTAATGACGGTGAAACAGTAAAGAAATCAAATATATGAAACCGGCCATTTATGAATTCAGCTGCTTCTGTGGAAAATGCTATATTGGGCTTCCGACCAGATGGCTTAACCAACGGATTAACGAGCACCTAACATCGTGGTTTGGAAAGGGCCCAGTGAAATCAATACATAATTCTATTTTATTACACTTGGTAGGCAGTGAACATTCAATGGATAGAACCAAAGCGTTCAGAGTGGCATACCGCATACCACCTAAATTTCCGGTTAGGATTCATGCTCGTTTTTTACAAATCGCTGAAGCCATAGAGATTCGAGTCAACAACCAGAGTCCGTGTTCAAAATAAATGTGTAACACCCCTATCACATCCATGGCCTTACAAAACTTAATAAACGACCTAAACAATTTCTACACTCTTCGCTATTGCTTTGTTCTTACCGCACCACTTTGATAACTCTTCTCCACTCTCCATTTAATTGACGACACTGTCTTTATACCTACTTTTAAACGATTATTATCATTATTATTGTCATAACAAGTGTAATTTCACACCATTTTCATCTATATCCAAATAATAATTGCTTATATTTATCTTATGCTAAAATATGTATTCATGTTGTTGTTAATCTGCTTATTATTACTACTACTGATTTATACTTCTTACCTATTATGACTAGTTATGTAATTCATGTTTCATTTTAATCGTTGACTCACAAAAGTTACCTTAACTGGTAAGTTAGAGTAGAGCTTGATAATGATCTAACTGAGAACCTCTAAAAGACGGTAATGCAATCTAAAGGGGGTTCTAAAGCGTTCTCTATTATCTTCAAGTTTCTATTCATTATAAAAGCATTATCTAAACTGCGAAAATCAGGAACAGTAACAAAGAATTATTAAACGCTAACATCCCGTAATACTTTGTCTTCAATGAAATCACCAAAAATAATTCTGAACATCAATCACACCCTACGGGTAATATTTATTAACAAGACTCGGTACACAATTTATTATTTATATATGATAAGAAAAAAATATAGGTAATAGTTATATATACATAAGTACTTAGTACATCTACTGAATGATCAAGTTGGTTCCTCCTTTACAGTCGCAGATGGTAGTTGATGACTTGATTTATATTTCCTTCCACATTGTAACAGTGCTTCATTTAATAAAGCAGGTATAAACTCCTCAGAATCCAAATTGTCCTCCTCTTTTAGTACTTTTGAAACTGAGTTTTCTCTGTGTGACTTATTTCTTGAATTGGCTGAAGTATTTTTATTAGTTAACAGACTTTCACTATAGTCCCCAACAACTTCTTGAAATGAGACATCAACTTTCTGAATCTTGCTTTTTTTAGCTTTTGGTGTTGTGACTTTAGATAAATTATGTGCACATGTGACTGCATTAGAAGAATTTTCATGAACTGATGTAGCAGTTTGACTATTAGTAGTATCATCGGATACTTTTATTGCCTTACCGCTAGATGAATTAATGCATGCAGAATGTGCTTGATGCTTATGTTGTGCCTTAGAATATTTCAATAAGGGTTGAGAAAGACATTTTATAAGTTCCCCTTGTAAAACTGATGAGCCAAAACTAATATCAACCTGTGTCAATTTAACCCTTATTTTATCGAAAGGTTTCAGCATTGTGAAATCAAATTCTTCTTTTTTCATTACTGACTCGGCAGATAATCGTGGAAGACTAATCATTACATTGGAAATTTCTGTACGGCAAAGAACAAATTGTGGCCGTACCATTGAAACAATGGCATCCACCTCTAAACCCAAATACGGACAGAACACACTAACTTTTATCTTTCCATGTACAAGCAGGTAATTTAACTCTGGGTGTATGACAAAACGACAACAAGTGAAGCCAGTAGGAACATTACGATCAGAATAATCAACTTCAGTTATTACCTGTAAACTTCTTGCATCATAATCCACAAGGATGCCTTTTAAATCGGGGACAAATTTATTAACATATGAAGTAACATGCTGAAGTAAAGAACGAGTCAATTGAGTAAAATTTATGGGATAGACCGGGACACAGAAGGACCATGTGCAACTTTCCATTTTCGTCCATTCTGAAGTGAAAAACAATAGAGGAAGATAAACATTACACAAGACAAAAATTTGAATGGAAGATTATAAAAGATAGTTATGTATAAACAGTGTTGAATGAAAAGTGAATAATTAAGTACTACAGATCCAACAAGTCTGTTAGTTACTATTTATCTTAAGCTGCATAATCAGAGACATTCCTATCAAAAACATCAGCAGTCGGAGACTGAATAACGGCTATTACTTTTCGAACTTAATTATATAATATCTAGGATTGGAAATATGATATGACCATGTAAAACGCAGCACAGATTCACAAATTTATCAACAATTACCTATAATACCTAAGACACTGAAATTTACTTGAATAAGTAGAGATTTAAGGTGCTAATTTACGAAACCTATTTTGTACTTTGTACATCCATTCCTTCGTTTTATTTTTACCGTTCTTAAACATTTTATCAATTACATACGTTACTTTTACTTATAGGTTCCATGCACACTTCGACTCTAACGACTTCACAAAAGTACATACTCAACACATGACTGAATAACTATTAAACCATCGATTACCATCTATTTACTAATCCCATTCATATGTGGTATTTTTGACCATTTTCTAGATCCAGCACAAACCAATATAATTTGCTGCAAATGCCTAGTGCATCCTACCTTGTGTAACTACATCGGTAAGTTGTTATAGGAGCATAGCATAGTAAACACAACTTACAGTAATGTATATGAACAGGTCATATATTCATTAAGTATTAAGTAGAAGCAGAATTTCGTTTGAATGACTCATAATTCAAATTTCATCAACAGGATATCCTACTTGTTAGGTGAGTTCATAATCTCGTACCGATTTCATGACTAAACGCCAAAGATTGCATCAAATCATACTGATTCGATCACCCGACACTTTATTTTATCTGTAGCATAACTGCAAAGTTAGACTTATCGTAAGACAAATATATTTACAAAATATGAGGTTGCTTGAACGATAGTAAGCGTTAAGAGTTTTGGTGTAAAACCAACTGCATTAGGAACTGACTGCTAAAAATTTTGACCCTAGTGATGTAGGTAACTTACTACTATGAGTAGAAGAAAGAGTATCCTCGCGTTGTATGAATCTGAGAGTTTTAGTTCAGATCATTGTCGATCGTGGAGGGATGGTTATAATAAATGGTAGCAGTCTGCAAACAATTTTAAGACCAGGTGAAAACAGTAGTTTTCACTGTGAATACTAGTCAAATAGTAATCGGCTAACTTTGATGGCTTGGACAAATTTGTTTAACCATAGATACGAATAGTGCTCCGTAGGCAGATCTTATTGATTTTACAGGTTGTAAGCAAGACGAAACCACGCAATGCATAAGGTTGAGTCGTGCTGTAACCTACGTATGACTTTTGAAAACGTTAAAATGATGGACTAGAAAACTGGGCACATGGTCAAACATAAAGAAACACGTTTCAAAGGTTACTATATAGTTACGTTACGTAGCTAACAATGCAACAATATTAGTCATATTCAATGATTTGCTTGTGGGTCTACTATCTCTTTTAGAAAACAGGTCTTAATAGAGTCCCAAAACAGTGATTAATTAACAGAAACCACGTTGAGATGTAACCATACCGTCGAAAAACCCGGTGTGCGTTTTTCAAACCTCAAGCTTTGCATATGTTTAATTTAATAGTGAACCCTATCACTGATCTGTTAAAATTAAGCAGGTTATGAGCTACATTATGCATTGTGATCACATCACCTCCCACCATCTCTACACTTAACTAGATGTAAGTTTAATATTTCATGATGGGCTGAGTCCAACTTCAGCATCTTTTATCCTTATTTTAACATATTTTGATCAGTATCCAATTAAGGTAAAAAAAAGTGATACAGGAGTGCTTCCCATAAATGATCTTGGTCTGGCTCTGAAAACAGTAAAAAATCATTTCGAAGTCATAATGTCTGCAGTTGTGGACAGAATTACCACGACAGAATAGAGCATATTGTTATGACACAAAAAATCATGGTTGTTATATCGTGCACCAATTAAGTGTCCCTAGTAGATAAATTCGCGTCTGCCCTACCCCATTGAGTCTCAAACCGAATACAGAACACAAGACGATAGACCAACCAGAGAGAATCATATTATATTTCAAGCATTCCTTTATATACACATAATATCAGACCATACAGAAAACCAATTAAAGGTCTAACATTAATACAGAACAAGGGAGATAGTGGTAGTGAACAGGGACAACTTGTACACAACCAATTAACTGCAGTTAACAGTAGGAAACAATAAACCAAGAGTAAATAAACGAAATGGGAGTATAGGGTAGGATGAACGTAACAATCATAGAAATGAAATGTTTACACTACTAACAACCAAAACATTTAAATAGTCCTCCAAACTACATTTCTATGTGCTTGTTTTTCACCTTTATTTGCCTAAAATAACATATATTTACTGCAGAATGCTAAGCGTTCACAAATATACATCATAGCGATTACTACCCTTGTTGTTCTGCCTTTGCATATATGTCCGAACCTTGGTTACAAAATAGTGTTTTAACTCTAGGCACCTGGTATACAAACAACAGTTAGGTCAATCTTTAATAATCCATCACCCGTATGTTTTTCAAATGAAAGCACTTTATAAATGAATATATGTATATAACATGCATATATGTTGCTGCATTGTACTGTTTGTCAGCATTTTGGCTAAATGAAGTTTTCGCAAGTCTGAGCGGTGTTTGAATTAATCTTTATAAAACTCGGAGATATTTCGAAAATATTTACGTTAAGTTGTAACCGTTAAATTTATTTGTTCAACATACTTATAATTAATCGTATCCTGCTGCAGTTTACGTAAATTTTCTATGGTTTGGTCCTACATTATCATTTACTTCTTAAAATGTTATCATTGGCTAGCAGTGTAGTCTTCATCTGATAGGGTGGTAGACATTATAATACAGCTGTAATAAACTATTGTCTTTACCGTGAAAGCCTAAAATTATGCCTAAATTCTTGATCCAGATGAGGTTATTACGACAGAAAAAGTAGTAACCTTGGCCCTTGACTGATGAGAATATAAGTCAAGAATCAGCTACCTACCGAGTTAATACTAATTTGTCTATGCGTTTTACGAAAACCATTTGCAAGTAATGCTAATGTATATTTTCGTATCGACACAACTGCTGGTGGTAAAAGCGGTTACCATAATCAAATTTAGTTAGCTATTTAGTGTTCAGATATGACATAGTGCGTGAAAAAGTTGATATATGTAACTACTATCCATCATTTAAAATGTCTAAATACATTGTTATCTGGTAATTCAAAGCATTAATTGAAATCTATTTGCAACAAGTACATATGAAGGTTTGTCACATTATATGTGGCTTCAACACTTGCTCACAAGAGTAGCATCACATCGAGTGGATTCTATAATTTGATTTACAGGATTGAAATATAACTATATTTTGACATACTCCGTTAACTAAATGAATGCGAACTTGCATCCACTGATAGGAAACCTCTGGTGAGCAGATAATAAACTTAGTATTAAATAAAACTATCGTGACACTAGGTCTTGGGGGTTGGGAGTGATACCAAAACCCTACAAAAAGGTTTTGTGAACTCTGGATATTAAAGATACATTTATATTTGTCAAGATCAGTAACTATCCATGCACCTAATTGGATAAGCAGTGAAGACTCGTCAGGTGCAACAATATGGATTACGATCTGTAAAAACACCAAGTTTACCAACTTAAATACACTCATCCCTGGTAATAATGAAACAGAGATCCCTGAAGACCACAACTAGAATGGCCCAAACTTCTGAGCAACTAAGTGGTATGGTACCAAAGTATGACAACTAAATTTAAGCAACTAAGTTATCCAGTTTAAACCGACTAAATTTGGACTATCAGTTACTATTACTCCAAAGTCCAAAACTGTATTGTTAGTGTTCAATTAACAATTTACATTTACCGACACTAATTGAACACTATGATTTTAAAATCTTCTTAGTGATCTAGGAGGGCTATTTTTACATGCCAGTTATGCTATACTGAGAGGGGTTAACGATTTTGTTCAGTCATTGGGTTAAGATTATTGGAGCTACCTAAAAAATATGTTTCTAGATTGATGAAAGGTTGTCATGAGAAAAATAACTGGGAATAATTTCGTCGATGACCTTCATTGAGGCGAAGATGGTTAGGGTGTGGATGTTTTTACTTGCTGTTCTCTTTAAATAAGTGCATGAGTACACACCTTCACCACTGGACTAGCCTGATCGAAATTAAATTTTAACTAAGGATGGTAAGAGCTGTTATCATTATATTGTAAAAAGTCGATTCGGTCAAGAGAAACTGTATATTTAGTGAAAATAGGGAACGTCATAGATTATATATGTATCGCTTTTAATTATTCATTTAAATGTCCTTTAAGTTTCTTGTTAAGGATTAAAAATCCCTGGGAAAAATACAATTGTTCATTTATTCAAGTTGCATCGAATTTTTGTAAGTTTGATTACAAACTGTCATCACATCATGTGAATTAATGTGAGTCATACTACGAGGACCCTTGGTTACATATAATTGTATTATTATTAATGTTAAAATTTTCAATTCAATAAATAATCACTATGAATATATGAATATTCTGCATATGCACGCATGAGTTGAATGTTGTAGTCCATCTGCCAGGCTGACTGTGGAATTAACCCTTCTTGCTGACGTTGGACTTCTTCCTCTAGTTAACGAGACTGGGGCGCAATGAAATACCCTAGCTCACCCGTTGTTTTGTCGCTAGTCATACGTTCGCTAGCAAGTATCAAGGTGTCTTCTTAACTTACAAAGCCTTAATATTTCTCGATGTTAGGTGTAGGTATGCTTCCTTCGATTATCTTCATTTTCCTTACTTATCGTGATAAGATTTTGCTCCTTGGCACTTCACAACTCACCTCGTATACTGTTTACTATTTTCACTTTCACGTTCTGCTACCTACTACTTATAAACGACCTAATAAGTAGTGTCCACTACAATATGGCATTTCTACAAGTATCTTGGACTTCGTGCTACTTAATGATGTGAACTTGTTTAGAGTTCTTACGTCGGCGAACTGTCAATGACCTCTACGGTGCCTACGATTTCTATCATGGTGATCTTTAGAAAGAAGGAAGCAACTGAATTTTACGTTGTTTAAAAACAAAGAATCTGGTACAATTATTGTGACGGCCAATCAATCAATTCGCATTCTGGGTGCGAAAAGTAGGATGACTAGTAACTCCATAGAGATCTACTGAACGTTTAGTGAACCTTTTCACATTTTTTATTAGAGGCAGTCCAATGTATAGGAACGATCAATAGTTTCAACCAGGATAATTTAACTGACTTGATACTTACAAGCAGTAATGTAAGAGATGCTGTAAGATCACAAAAGCCTTCATTTACTAGTAGAAAGAATAGAATACCGGATAATTTGATTATACACGGTAGCCCAGCCTTCCCATTTCCGTTTACCGAAATGTTAGTCTCTTCTTAGAAGATTGACCTTTCCGCAGGTCATGGAAACTCACATACATATGTCCTCACTCTAAGAAAGGCTGTTAGCTTAGTTTTGAATACAACCGTCCAAATATTCATTCGTCTGTTTTATCTAGAGCCATAGAGAAAGCAATACAAAAGAAAATTTACAGTCGTCTAGTTACGTAAAAACTAATGGTACCTTCCCAACACGATTACATGATTAAAAATTACTGTATAACGTGCCACCGAGAATATACTGACCGTTTTACCAACAAAAAAGATGAAAAAAACTAGTTGTTAAATTATACATAGGTTTCACTAAGGTGTTTGACAAAGAACATCATTCATTTCTCTTGCCTAAATTGAAAGCCTTAAAAATAGCGTGAAAATTGATTTTTGAAAGATCGCATTCAATTAATAAAACTAAAACGACATTTCTCAAGTCCTCAAATTATCACTAGTGGTGACTTCCAGGGTTAAGTCAACGGACTTTTATTATTTTCTATGTATGGTAATGGGATATGCCACTGTTTACAAGAAAGGTAAAACCTTTCTTATTGCTGACGATCTCAAGGTTGTCTATACATTCTACTCAGGTGAAGGTAGAAGTGTTAATAACATAATACAAAGAGATTTGGGCAAACTACGTGAATAGTGCGATATATGGTTTCTTACCCTTAACATACGAAAGTTAGGGTACCTATAATTCGGGAAATGTAGCCTGGAGATCAACCTACACCTTAACAAACATAAATTTTGTCAACTAGGTAGCATCTGTGATTTTATAATACCCAAAAAGCTTATCCTTTACTGAGTATCATCATAAATCTTCAGAGCCTACAGACTAATTTGCTTTTTAATCGTAACTATCATCTTAACGATGTTAATTGACTCCTTATAAAACAAATGTTAGACCTCTGACTGATTACTGCCCAATTATAAACAATTGCATGCGTTTACTAATTCGGCAGAAAATAGGCAAGGTCCAACGGAAATTTACTAGACTACTAACCATTAATCAACCCTATAGTGATGATGCAATGTTTGCAAGTCAGACTTTTTATGGGTTAGAAAGATCAAACTTACTCTAATGATACTCTATAAAATCCTTCATGAGGAAACTATAACAGATTGCAATATTTTAACATATTCTCAAAAACCAAAGTTTGATAAACCGAACCAAAATTCTCTGTTAAGAGTACCGAAAACCTCGAGTAAATTAAGATCATCCTTCTTTGTTGCACGCTTTGTTAACCACTAGAACCAGTTGTCAAAAATTATACGACACTGTAGTACTCTATCACAGCTTATATTCGCTATTAATGCCTGTTAACCCATGTGGAGTATAAGCTTCCGACCAGCATTCTCCAGCCAACTCTGTCCCCAGTTCTCAATTCCAGTTGTTTTTAAATGCTGTCAATTCTCTTTATGCCTGTCTCCTGTCTCCGGTGGAAAGTGTTCTTCGATCTTCCTCTTTTCCTTTGGCCTTCAGAATTCCTAGTTAGTGCTTGTCTTGTGATGCAGTTTGATGATTTCCCCAATGTATGTCTTATCCACCTCCAGCTTCTTTTCCTAATTTACATCTCGTCTGGATTCTCGTTGATTTGTTCTCTGTCACGGAAGGTTATTGCTGATTGTGTCTGGTCAGTGGACCCAAAGTATCTTACGTAGACAGCTGTTTATAAATACTTGTAAGTTTTGAATAATTCTTTTCGTAGTTCTTCAAGTTTCAGCTCCATATAGCAGAATCATCTTCATATTTATACTGAAAAGTTTGACTTTGATGTTGACTAACAGCTGGTTTGAGTTCCATATGTTTTCCAGCAGTAAAAATGCTGCACTCCCCTTGCCGATCCGCGGCTTTACATTTGCATTAGACACGCTCTTATTTTAATAGATGACGCCAAAGTAGGCAAATGTTTCCACATCCTCCAGAGGTTGTCCGACAAGTGTAATTAGGTTAGTTTTCGTTGTTTTGTATCAAAAGATCCTTATTTTCCCACTGTGTATGTTGAGACCTACTGATGGCTGCAGAGACTGTCACTACACTCTCCATTTTCACCTGCATTTGCTGCTATGTGTGGGATATAAGATCTTGGTTACCTGAAAAAATCAGATCGTCTAGCTGCATCCCTGTTGTCTACTGCATTCCATGTTTCCCTTAAGACGTTACAGTTTCCATGATCCAATCAACCACCAGCAGAAGCAGGAAGGGCAAGAGTATGCAGCCCTGTCTGACACTAGTCTTCACTTCCAATGAATCTGTAAGCTGTTATGGTAATTTATTCATTAAAATGGAAATTTGCTGGAAATTGATCTAATAATCAGAGCACTTCCATGGCTTTCACTTTCTTACACAGGCATAAATCTGCTATTCTTCAGTCAAGAGAGAGCTTATTTTTAACAAGCGAACTTTAGAAGAAGGTAGAAAATAGTGAAAAAAACAATCTTTTTTTTGTATTTCAGATACATTTGCAAATAAACGTGGATTCAAGTACTTAGTGAGCAAGCCGTAAAGTGCTCAGATCATAATAGAAACGGTTACTTAGACCCTTACTGGACAGAGACATCCTTGTAGTGGGCAGTTACAATATTTTAGTAAGTAAAATACAAACCTAATTACGAGACCCATATATCGTCTTTGGTGTTGCACAGAGGAGTCATGATACAATAGCGCTAATGATGTTGACAAAAAA